>JAADXF010000732.1:0-12546 GCA_023337575.1 Pythium chondricola | reverse complement strand
GTGTGATGGAGTGGTCGAGTGACTGACGGACGTCGTTCGATGGATTGGTGACAGCGTCAAAGATAAAGAGAGGGACCTCTTCGAGCAGGTTGTGGCGAGACCAACTCGCTCGCTGTGAGTCTATGCAGCAGTACAGCCATAGCGAATCGCTATTATCATAGTACCGGTACAAACCTTCAAGTCGAGCGTCACAGGTGATATGATCATCCTAAGGACGCTGCTCAAGAAGACACGCTCACTGTTGATGCAAGCGACGGCCCTGTGCGCCGGCTCTGGTTGGAGTTGCTCTTGTCGTCTAATAGGGCTTTTCATCCAGGCCGAACGATCACGTCTAAGATTACGATTTGGCAACGCTCACTCTAAATTTGATTGCACAACGAGCGCGTTGTGTTGATCTGAGAATCGGCTGACACTAAATTTACTGCAGTTCTACTCTGACTTCACAAGCGGCGCGTCAGTACGCGAAAAAGCGCACTTGGCCTTGCCAGCCGCCGTTCGCTGCCATGTCCATGTATGAGGTCGTCGCGGCCAAGCCTCTGCCCGGGTTCAATCCTAGCAAGACAGTTCGGCATGTGCTTTTCACACCACCACAAGCGAAGCGCGTTCATCGGCTGATGCGTCAATCAATGCCTTCGGCAGCGCTGCTCTACTTTGTCGGCTGTGGTTTGTTTGCTGCGTTGGTCCTGGCCCCTACGCGAGCCGGTCGGTACCTAGCGGTCATCGAGACGATCGTGGAGATACCCGTGTGCACGATCCTTTTCCTCTCACTCCGTGTGGACATGGTCAAGCTCGTGCAGCGGTCCTACGACTACTGGTTCTTCTCGATGACGACTGTGCTCTTTGCCGCGACGTTTTCTCGCGTCGTGGGCGACATTCATGGCATCGTCACTGTCGCACGAGTGATCGGTTTCCAGGTCCCTATCCTGATCGACGCCAACATGAATCAAGCAGGCCTATTGCTAGTAGCAATGGCTGTGAACATTCTTCTCATTGTGTACGCCATGTTTGTGATCACGATGGAGGCGATGCCAGACTTGATGGATTCAAAACAGTCCAACCAGCAGACGCTCTCGCCACGCGATATGCCCATGAACTCGTTCGTCACGATGCTCGTGCTGCTTCTTCGCATCATGATCCGGAAGCGCGAGCTCTCTCGTCAATCAATCGCGCAGGCGGCGAAACGCCAAGGCACCGTACGCGTTCCAACGAACAAGATCGTTCAATGTGTGACGCTGCGGTGCACCCTGCGCCTTCACGAAGTCACCAGTGATTTGCAGAGGGTGACACCGTCAACAGCCAGGCGCACGGCGATCACGGATGGCCCGGACCTCCGCCACGCCAGTGATCTTCTTCCACCCAGTCCGGACTGTGTACGACTACGACGGGTGCCAACTACCATGAGGTACAACTCGGATGACACTGTCCTGCCGACACTGGCAAGCATGGCTCTCTCCTGGTACCACAAGACTAGCCTCGCAGCCACGGGCGCAGCTGGCGTCGTGCTCTCCACACTCTGCTGCCTCCTGATCGACTCCACAGTCGCTGGCCCCACCGTCACACTGATTGTGTGCATCGCTGCAGCGGCATGTACAGTCGTCTTCTTCACGTGTATCAGCGCATTCTTCAACCGTCGCCTGCTCTCCCTAGTCTGCACCTCGTTTGACTTTGTCTTTCTCAGTGTCCAGATCACCATCGCACATTTGTGTGCCTGTGACATGATGCAGTGGCGACTGGCATCCGCGACGGGGATTCTCTGCACGTGGCTGTGGATCCATTTGCTGCTAACGTTGGATGCGTTGACCCCAGCGGTCAGGCTGAAGCTCGCGTTCCGCAGCCATTGGTACGCGGTGCCAGTGCTGGTGCTATACGTCACTGGTCAGGCTTTGATGTGCTTCGGTGGGGTGTTCATGGGCAAGTGGCAGGTGAAGAACGGTGTGATCCTGCGCGGGACAATGTGGGGCCACGAGGTTGAGTTCCGTGTCGTTCCCATGTTTGTGAGTCGCCTAGTCATGGTGTCAGTGTGGACATTGCGGTTACTGTGGCGATTCTACTGTGACGTGAGAGCTGAGCGGCTGATCATGATCCGAGGTCTGGTCGAGTTCGAGTACGATCCAAGAACTCGGTCGAGTCAGCCGACACGCATCAAGAGCATCGTCCCAGCGCCGCCACCAATCATAGAGAAGCCAGGCTAGTGACAAAACGAATGAACAACGTCGTCACGACTGGAATATACATCCGCCAGACGCTGTCTGTGACCCTGTGAACGCAGTGGTGGGTGCCTTGCGCAGGCAGTGAGGTCAAAATCTCGAGTATATTGTGTGAGCAGTGGCTCGCATGGAAGCGACTGCACGGTCGACCGGTTCAAGCCGAGTGATGTTCATCGCTGTCGGCCTCTTCGAAGCGTCCACGCTTGTGCATGTAGTCATAGAAGCCCATGGCTGACAAGAGTAAGAGCACAACCGCGCCCTGGCCGTAGATGCGCGTGTGCATGATCTGCTGCGAGGCCGAGATGGCCTTGTTGGTGTGTTGGTAGGCGTAGATGCCACCGACCAGGGGGACGCCAACCGAGACGAGCGTGCGGTACGGGTGGTCGTACACAAAGTTGGCGATGCGGTGGAGGAGCTTGAGGTGCTTGTTGGCTTCGATCTTGGTCTCGACGTAGTCGGGGTCAAGCGACGCGAGGTACAACTCCGGGTTGCGTGCACCAGCTAGCAGTCATTTGTCCGACACCACACCAAACACTGCAAGGAAAGGAATCACCACGAGCCCAGTCTTGCCGCTGGTGCCCACGCGAGCGCGAAAGGCAGGCGAGTACTTTGTGGCCAGCAGCACGGCGGCGGCCGCGACCACACCGGTACCAGTGCCGGCACGAACCCCAGACAGGTACGCGTGTATTGTGATGATATCACGCACGGCGTTGGGGTCCTTGGCGGTGAGTGCGTCCACGCGGGAGGAAGTTGCAGTGGCGGCCATGGTGTCGGTACTTCTTGGAATCAAGTGATCTTGTCTGAGTGAGATGGGGAATGACGAGGACTCTCGCTGCTCGACTATAGGAAAATGTGCGGTCCACAGCACCATGTCCGACGTCCTGTGACGTTATTAGTGATTCACACAGTAATTCCAAGGTGGATGTGGGGATCAAGAGCTCACTTCGCTGACGTACTTCGCCCATTCACAATCTTGGGTGTCTGCCACACATTGATTATATTTATACCTCATGAGCCACAATTTTATCAGCCCATGGGGTACTGAAGTGAACCGTTAGATTGAGGAGGTGAAGTTGAGGAGCTCTGATGAACACAGGCGAGCAGCCAACTTCAGCGGCGCTTGTAGCTCGCGCTGAACAGCATCCGGGTCCACAACGGGGTGCTGACGTGAGCGACGACACCATCCAACACGCGCACATCATCGTCCTATCGTTGAATGACGTATACGAGCTGTTGCCGAACCATGAGGACCACGGAGGTGAGTTGTTGCGACCCACAGCGAATCTCTTGGGCATTTTTTCTCTCTCTGAGCCATGTTGTTGTAGGCGTGGCAGAGTTTGCAACGCTACTCAAGCGCACGCAAACGGAAACAGCGCAGGAATTCCCCGATGCAAAGATCATCGTGACATTGAATGGGGATTTCCTGTGGCGATCCGAACTGGATCGCAGAGACAAAGGGTACATGTCACCCCGTTGCGCATTGAAGCTATCTGATGCTGACACGCATGCATCCCATTGTATGAATGAACAGGCCATTGATGATGGAGATGCTGCGATGCTGGGGGATCGAATACGTGGTGCTAGGCAACCACGAATTTGACCACGGCGCCGAGTACCTGGACGAACTACTGAGTGGTGCCACGTTCATGACGTTTGGATCGAACGTACGGCTCCGCAGCGATGGATCGATCATGCCTCGCGTGGTTGATACCCACGTGATCGAGTTGCAAGGCAGTACTATCAAGCTTGGACTGTTCGGTGTGTGCACCACCGAGACTGGAGAGGATCCATTCGCTGGTCAAACGGTGGTGTTTGAAGACGAAATGACCCACGCGCGGCGTTGCGTAGATGACCTGCAAGCTCAGGGTACGGATCTTGTCATAGCGCTGACCCATGCAAAGATGACGCAAGACAAGCAAATTGCGCGCAAGGTGCCAGGCATCTCGCTGATGCTCGGTGGCCACGACCATGACGTCATGACCGAGTTTGTTGGCAATACCATGATCCACAAGACGGGGCAGAATGCGTTGTGGCTTGGGCAGATCCACTTGCGCGTCACGAAGCAAACAAGAAGCAGCTCATCTGGGCCAAGCAAGCCTGCTATCGAGGTCACATACGAGTGGCAGATGCTCCACAACAGCGGATACCCGCCTGATACAGCGACCCAGGCGTTGGTCCAAGCCTACCTCGACCGTGTCCGCGCCGACGATGAGGCAAGCGGGAAGCTCGTGCCGCTAGCAAGGTGCCTGACTGAGTTGGATGGCACGCGCTACACCAGCCGCCGGCGTGAATGCGGAGTTGGCTACCTCGTCACGGATGCCATTCGTGCCGAGCTGGGGACGGATGTCGCCGTGATCCACGCAGGCCTCATCAAGGGCGACAAGTTGAATCCACCAGGATTCGATATCACAGCAGCATGGCTTGAACGAACACTGCCACAGCCAAAGCCAGTTATCGTGCTGTCCCTATCTGTGCAGCGACTCAAGCGTGCACTGGAGTACATGCTGCGACGCTACCCAGCGATGAGCTCCTCGATGCCTCATACCTCCGGTCTGCTGCTCGAGTTTGAAGAGCCACTGCCGACTACTGCCACGGGTACGATCACGTCACTCCGGCTTGTACCAGAACCAGAGGAGGAGCTCATCGAATCGGACCGATTGCTCCGTGTCGCGGTGCCGCGTGTCTCGTCGATGGATGGCTGGCGCGAGCATTTCGCACCTGCGCTCGATGAGCAAGCGCCGCCAGACGGTCCAATCGTGTGCACTGTCGTGGAAAGATACCTCGCGCAACTGGGAGACAATACAGAGGTCGCATACGCTCGCAATGAGCACCGCATGCGTGCGATGCGCCGCATGCGATGAGGTGTCTGCCTGCCGACCGAGTACGAAATATGAAATCGAAAACCTCACGTATGAAATGCATGTCCGAAAAATAAAAATAAACATCCAATCAAAATCATGCGGAAAAATTAAAAGGATGGGCGACACCAAATAGTGACCGTTCCGGAGCTATCGCTGCGGGAGTTACGCTCGCGCCCGCTCCGCTTCGCTAGACTAGAGCGCGCGGGAGAAAGCACCCTCCGCTTCGCTACGGGGCTATCGGCTTTCCGAAGATGAATTCTGGAGAGCATGGGTCGCTTGCCGCTCCAAGTCAAATACCAGTCACTAAAACGCGGGAGAGGGTTGACCTCGTTTTTCATTTTTCGGAAAACGCATTTCATTTTTGGTATTTCGTCCTGCCTGCCATCATCCGTTGTCAACGTTGATCATCAACTTGATGGTCTGTGTCGTGGCACATGTCACACGAATGAAACCTCGAATCTGTTTACGTTGAACAACATATATACGTTGCATGTTCCACATCAACCAATCAGAGTTCGTTAAATAATTTATAGCCAATCAACGAATGGATGTGACTTTTTTGATTTCATCGTCCGTTGCTTTGATAAGATCGAAAAGCCGGGCCATTTTTGACGTGATGACCATCACTCCTGCAAACACCACCATTGCTTCCTTCATCACTCATCACTCAGCTCTGACGCAGGCTCCTGCGGCAGCAGGCTCATTACCCTTTATTTCTAGCCGACATCACGGCACTGCCCATTTGAGTAAGTTACCATACATGGCAAGCCCCCTCGGCATGTCCGTGAACGACAGCGGTAGCGCTGGCAACCACGATGGCGCTGGTGCTGTCGCGTCGCTGCCTCAGAACGCGGTGCCAACCAGCGAAGATGACTTTTGGAGTCCGCCTCTCGAACATGCACCTTCCTCGATGCGCGTGCGGATGCGGAAGAGACCCAGCGCCAGTACACTCAAGCGCAACTCGCTGAAGCCGACACGACTCGTCTCGGACGTCAAGAAGATTATGCACATGGACAAAGCGCGCGAGGCCTTCAAGACCAACGCGCGGCTGTGCTGCCGCATCGCCATGGGCGTGCTACTCGCCGGCGTGGCGCAGACCCACGCACCAACAGAGAGTGACCGCAAGTGGTACTTTCTCCCAGCGTCCTACTACTTGGGCGGTCTCAGCTGGGCCGCGATGATGGTGATCTTTGCGGCGTCGAGAAACATCGGCGGCGCCATCCAGCTCATCTGGCAGATCGACGTGGGCGTCGCGATCGCGCTGCTCTACAACTTTATCGTGTTCTCACTCATCCCCATGGACCAGCAAGACTTGATCCAGCTGTCGGTCAATTTTAATGGGCGAGACTACTACATTAGCATGCAAGACTGGAGCAAGATCGTGCCGCTTCTTTTGGTCTTCACGTTCATCGTGCTCATCTCGCCGATGGAGAGCATGGTCAAGAAGTTTGCCGTGAGCACCAACCTCTACTTCAGTGAGTACAGTATGCGACGAAATGGCCGCATTGTTTGTTGTAAAAAGGCATGCGATGCTAATAACTCCACTTGCTTGCATCTCTCCACAGTGCTGACGATCGTGAACCCGATGAACCCGATCTACCCGACCGAGCGCAAGGATCTCGGCGAGGGCTACTTTGGTGCCAGCAACCTCATGAAGAACCTCACCGTGTACTGCGTCGTCGGTGTTGTGGGCACGCTCATCTCGCTCGCGACCATGATCCTGCCGTACCCGCTCTTTGCGATCCGCGAGCTGAGACACCACATCCAGCACGCGCCCGTGGACATCCGCGAGATCATGAACCTGATCGTCGACGCCTACTGCTTCCGGGCACGAGACATTCGCGAAATGGACTTCTTCCGTCTCAAGCTAGACCGGCTCATGGCCGCGTCCAAGGCTCGCCTGCGTGCGATGGAAGCTCTGCTGAACGAAGCGTGGTGGGAGGAGGTGGTGGGTGGCGGCTGGTACTTCCACTTCAACAAGACCATCACCAAGCAGTTCGTGCTGCTCTATGGTCACGTGCTTAAGGATCTCCATGCCATGAAGTTTGCCATCGAACTCGAGACGTGTCCAGACACCCATACGTTCTTGATGGCCAAGTTACAGCGCAACATCTACCTCGTACAGATCGAGACCAACGATCTACTGGATGATATCTCGGGCAAGGTACTGTCGGCCAGCAAGCAAATGGAGGCGCCGCGCTTCAGCCACTTGGACCAGAACCTCACCAAGCTCATGAAGAAGTTCACCAAGCTGTACGGCGAGTTGCTCGCGAACGAGACCGTGCATACACCCAGCCAGGTGGCCAGCTCCATGCCACTCAACCTATTTCTCTACTCGTTCCACACACTGGTGCAGACGCTGTGCAAGTTCGAGCGCACGTACAATGAGAAGAACTACACCACCAAGCACCGCGTCAAGAATTTCCTCAAGCACGCGGTCGTGGCTTTTTGGAGGAAAGACAGCTACCCACGCACACTCGTGATCTTCTCGTTGCGCACGACGCTGGGCGTCGCGATCGGCGTGTGCTTTTCCACGTTCGTGTTCGCGTTCAGCTCGACGGTGCCCACCGCCATCACCATGGTCGCACAGCACTCCATGGGCGGCACCTACGGTGGCACAGCGAACCGTCTGAGCGGACTGGTCGCTGGCACGGTTGTGCCTTCGATCTTCAGCTTCTTCATTTGCAAATCGTCCAGTACGGTGGTCTACAACCTGTTGAACAACATCGCGCTGTGCCTGTGGACCATGCTCTCGATGTACGTCTTCTACAGTGGCTCGTACATCAAGAGCGCCGGCACGGTCTCCGCGTTCATGGCTTCGTCCGTGCTGCTCGAGCACTCCTGCCGCGCTGACACCGGGTTCAAGGCGCTGTCGTACTCGAGCTTGACCGAGAACACGCTGGGCATCCTCATCTTGATGGTGCTCGAGCTCGTGCTGCAGCCACGCAGTGCACGCACGCTGCTTCGTGCCAATATTCGCACCTTCTTGAACGACTACGGTGCGTGCTTTGCCAAGGTCTACCGCCACCACCTCGCGGTGGAGCGTGGCGGCGACGACAGCGGCGCCAGCATCGACGATATCCTCGATGAAAAGCAGACCAAAGAGCTACGCAAGCAGCTCGACGGTGCGTTCACCAAGAAGCTCGAGGAGCAGGCCAAGCTGCTACGGGACGCATCGCTCGAGCCGGACCTGTGGCGCCCAGTGTTTTCAACGGACAAGTTCACGCAGGCACTGGAAGCGTGTGAGAATCTGCTCACCCACCTCCGCATCCTCGTGGATCTCATGGACTGGCACCAGCGACGACGCGGCACGGGCGTGGACCTCAAGCTGCGCCAGAACCCTGCGACGGGCAGTATCTCGATGGAGGCCAAGCAAATCATCGATGCGCAGCGTGCGTGGCACGCATCACAGGACGAGTACGCGAGTGCTGTGAGTGAGGCACTCGAGACACTGGGGATGCTCTTTGATGAGAAGTTTTCCCACGCGGACGCCGAAGACAACGCGCTGTTTATGCAGATGAAAGAGGCGTTCCGTCTTGCCGATGTGGACCGCAGTGGCGAAGTGGATCCTCAGGAACTCGCAACGCTGCTGGACAACCTGATTCCTGTCGCGGCGCGTGGCAACATCCGCATGGACCAGTACGTGGCGGAGTTTATGCGGCTGGTCGACCGCAACCACGATGGCAAGGTCTCGTACGCCGAGTTCATGGACGCGTTGAACAACGGCTTCCGACTCGAGCTGGAGATCTATGAAGACCGCCGCGGAGGCGCGCGTGCTGTCTTCCGACCGCAGAGCAACGAGTCGCAACTGAAGCAAGACCACCACGACGACGAGTCCACGGTGATGACAGCGACCACGTCCGAGCCGTATGTCAGCGGAGGGCGAGCCCATGGCAGGACGGCAAGTGATACGGCAGGACCACTGTCCACCATGAGCAGACTGTGGGCGGCACCGGCTGAGTTGCTGCGTGGCCTGCCCATCTTCGGTGTGGAGGACAACTACGTCGAGGTGCCGTCGACTCCGCCAGAGAGGGACTCGCCACCGTTGTATGGTGGCGGCAGCCTCAAGCATGCGATGGACGCGGCGCTGCTCAACGTCGAGTCGTTCTCGATCAAGGACGCGGCCCACAGGCTCAGCTACACGTACGGCAAGTGCCTGTTGCTGCAGACCGCCGAGCAGCACGTCGCGGTCGAGGACTTTATCGTGATGAGCTGTCTGATCTGCGCCGCGGACGAGATCGCCGCGAGACTGACCAAGCTGAACGCACTCGCGGCGACATAGTAGACGAGCGTATACGGAACACACCGGTACGGTAAAGTAGTATCACTACCGACTGTACCGTACCCATAGGACTGCACTGCACTACGGTAACGGTACTCTAAACCAGCCTGCGCTGAGACCATGGAATGGCGTGTTGCATCGACGACGTTTCTATGGGTTACTGTAGTATTGTCCGAAGTAGTATTATAGTAATACCAGTAACGTTACTAAATTTACAGTAGTACAGTGTACTTGATGGACGCCAGTCAGCGATCAATCCAGTGGTGGATACTGTACTCGTGTGTGGTACCCAATGTCACGTAGGGTACCACACACGAGCACGTACTATTATAGTACTGTAGGCTACGTGATCCTGCTGGATTTGCGCGACGTGATGGCCCAACCAACCACGCGAACGCCGATGAACGTCGCGCGGGGAGACAACATCGAAACGTTGCCCACACTACTGTACAGTACATCGCTTTTGTTGCGTCTGCCTCCGAAATCCGCCACCACCACGCGGTGTCCACTCTATTTGCACAGTTGATATACGGTACGTAGAATAAGTACTGTTGCTGCTCATACACACTACACTACAGTAATGAGCGTGTCCGGTGCAGCTCCTTCCTTCCTTGAGTCAAGGACCTTGACAGGCGATGTTGTTTGTTTGTTTGGTGCTTGGGGTGGGTAGGTCGTATCCAGCGTGACGTCGCCCTGTGTGACGTCGCTTTGGTCAGCCAATGACTGAGGATGGGGGGCGGCCACTGGATTGTTTTCCCCCGCGGCCCGTCTGTGCCAAATGCACGAAGTGTGGGCAGTTTCCTTCACCGTGGAGTCCACGCCACTCCACTGGAGTGGCGTGACTCCAGAGAAGCTGCCGTGTGCTGTGCTGTGCTGTGGTGCTTGATATACACGGACAGTCGGTGATTTGAGGCGTGCGTGTCCGATGCCCCGTGTGGCACGCGAAGCCTGAAGAGCTACAGTAGCCCCATGAAGCGATCGCATGGATGTGGGAATCTCCAGGCGCTCGCGACGACGCAGAAGCGGAATCGGGTCGACGGCGACGAGCACCCTGGCGATGACGATGGTGACGGGGATTGCGCATGCATGGCCGACGGCGGCGAGTGCACGGGCGAGTGCGTGAACCGCATGCTGCAACTCGCATTGGTGAAGGAGCAAGAGGACGCGGCGGCGGCGACCAAGAGCGACCAAGCGTTTGATCTCACCGCGCTCTCGAATGTGCTCAAGGCTGATGTGGCTTGATCAAGGAGAGATACCAACAAACACATGCACATGCGAATCAAGGTGAAGACCCGAGCCACAGTGGCATGAAGAAGAATCGAAGGCATCGGCGCAGGATATCCCCCACTGCTGTTGCTGCATCGTGGCACGCGCACTCGCCGATCGATGGCGGTGGCACCAGCTCAGTCGTGCGCGCATGAAGATTTCTATTCGGTCCACCCTTCACGCATCAGCACGAAGCTACAGTAGCGGAGACACACTTATCAGCCACAAGCAACGCCGTCAACCAAGGCAAGAGGGTCCTACGGTGTTCATCGCCTCTCGGCCGCCACGGCTTGGGTGGAAGAGTCGCACCGAGGAACACAATCGAAGTCGGGACATGCCGAGCTCTTCAGAGAAGCAACTAAACCAATAGAGCAAGCCGCACTGATCGGCACACCGATTATCATGGATGGACATGCTCATGAGTCGATTCAGAATGGACTCAAAACGATTCATCAGATCTTGGACATACTGTATCCTTGCTGACCATGGGCGAATCTGTGACGTGCGCAACTGAATATGTGACGTGGTGCACAGGTTGAGACATCACGACGATTCGAACGGTTGACGCAACGAGTGGATTTCGTGACCGGGATGGAGCCATCGATTGCAGCTGTGTGTTTCGGTATCGACTCCGTGTACAGAGTACAGTATTTTAATACACTGTGTATGTGCTGAACAGTGGAGAGTGTATGCATGTGGGAGAGTGTACGTCCTCTGCAGTTGGGGGAGATGAGATTTTGGTGCTTGGGGGTCACTGGATTTCTTGCTCTCCTGTAACTTGAGTCTCAGATGCTTGATCAACTGTACTACAGTAATGCACCACACGACGCTGTGCCCCACATGAGCAAGCGTGGTGGGTGGGCTTGTTTCGCACTCGTCATTTCAAATTTCCACTCGTCGAGCACACACAACCAAGAACAGCAAGCGCGGCAAAAAATGAAGCGATCACGCGCGTGTGAAGACCTGGTAGCGTTGGACACCTCCAAGCGCAACAAGAACGTCGAGGTCGATGAGAGCTCGACCAGTGAACAAGCATGCGCCGCACCAAGCGCGAAACCTCCTCGTCATCCGCGTGCTCACGAGGTGGAGGCAGGGCAATGTGTGGTCGGTTCCACTGAACGATCCCCAGCGTTTGATCTCTCTGCAATGAGCAGCGCGCTCGAAGCAGAAGTGGTATGACGGAAGCTGTGCGCCCTCGAACTGCAAAAGCGTGTACCGATAGTTGACGTAGTATTTATGATAAATGAGATGTATGGATTTGATGTCGCAGAATCCCTTCCATCCATGCCACCGTCAGCGAGAAACCTATCCGCGACTTGGTTTTGAGCATTGATGGCGGGCAGACGCGCCGATGGGTCTAGGTTGTAGTGGTCCATGTATTAATTACTAAAGGATTGTTGTAATACTACTACGTAGTACAGATCTGTTCCAGTCCAGGCTGTCAGAGCACAGTGCTCAAGTCCCTGACGACAAGCTAATGTAGATCTTTGAACAGACGAGGACTGGTTCGATCGGAACTCGACGCTGCACAACTGTCAATGACAGTATCATCAGCTTGTCTGTACTTAAGCGCATGCAAGCATGCGAAGAATCTCTCAGCGCTCTGGTCACGAGAACAGACACGACTATCGGGTTCGGTATTGATTACGACTCCAAGCATCGAAGTCGTTGAAGACTGCAGAGTCTGCGTACCAGGGCATACACACCAAGCCCATGAGACGCTGGATCTCAAATAGAGTGGCGGGTGGCGTCGGCTGAGGAGACGCGTTCAAGTAGGGCCAGTGAAAACCAATGTGTGCACGGTAGGAGGAATTATGTTATTTCATTGGGTTTTTGAAAAAATATGGGTTATAATTGGATTCATGCGATCTAATGATCATTGGATACGGTCGATCTATAATTGGCAAAAATGCGATCGTGCGAACCAAGG
>JAADXF010000731.1:0-12558 GCA_023337575.1 Pythium chondricola | reverse complement strand
TCAGAGGAGAGAGAAGGCGTTGAAGCTGAAGCGTCACCCATTGTTTTGGGCTCAATTTTTCGAACATTTTTGGAAGCCATCAAGAATCATCACTACTAACCCCTCACGAATCTACGCAACAAGAGACCAACATGCAGCAGCTCACCCCAACTCGTCAGTCTTGAATTCTCCTCTACGGCAACACTATGGCCCCTCCACGCGCCCTCATCTTCGTCGTTCTGCTTGCCTTGAAGGCGTCCGCGGCGGCAGACTCGCTCACGGACGACGACAAGTTCTGCTTCTACACATCGCGCGCTCGATGCGGCGCGCCGCGAATGTGCAACGCGTGCCTCTACGATCCGATCCCAGACGCGTCTGGTGTAGCTGTTTTTAGCTCCGAGTGTATGGCATTCGCCTGATATTCATGCCGCTCTTGTCGTGTGTAGGGCTGCTTCTTGTCGGCGACCGGAATGTGCCTTGCGATGAGCAGCTACGATGCCGCCAAGGCCAGCGAACAGTTCCCAGCGGCGACCACCAATTATTGTGCCAATCACGACGCGGTGTGCCGGGAGTGCCTCTCGACCGACAACAGCACCGTGTGTGTCGGCGCCGACGGCGCCTGTGTCTGCGTCGCTGCGTGTGAGTCTGTTATGTGGCGTGCCAGCGTCAAGGCGCTCGCCAACGCCGACGATTCCGACGACGACAGCGAGACGCAGGTCGACACGAACGCGTCGGCCAACGGTGGTTCGAGCTCCAACGCCCCAGTCATCATTGTGCTCGTCATCGCCTGTGGCGTGGGCGCACTTATCGCATTCTTTATCCACCACCGCAAGCGTGACAACAACGGTGGTAAGTTTAAGAGTCACTACATAGGACCCTGGCCTCGTATCGGATACTGAATTGGCTACTGTGTATCACAGCGACCAAGAACCACCCGTACCGACTCGCCGCCACGCCCACCATGGACGCCAAGCTGCCCGCCAAGCCTGTCTAAGCGGAAACGTCGCTGCTCCATCGACCCCGTGCCTCTTTTCACTGGATGTACTTGTTTACGTGAATCACTATCCTTCCGAATGGAGCGTACCCTTCACTCATTTGTCTTGCACCCGCCACCGCCAAATACCTTCATGCAGCTTGTCGCTGGCGTCACGACCAGTGCATTGAACGTCGCCGAAACCAGTAGACTCGTCGCCAACAAGGCCAGTGTCCACTGGGCATACCTCACTGAGGGCTGGCCCAGCCGATGGAGAGACTGTATGTGCTGCTTCTGTGTAGGAAGAAACACGAACCCGGAGCACGCCAACAACTTGATCACGTAGCACACGAGTAATGCGGCCACGACCTTGTTGCGTACAGACTCGGTCAGCATCGTTGCCGTGTTGGGCTTGGGCTTGAGCACATTGTTGTTGTTGTTTGTATAGAGCACGCTCTTGATCCCGTCCTCTTGGATGGCCTGCGCATCAAATGCGAAGCCGACTGCATTCGATAACGTCGTGGCCACCAGTCGCATGATGGTGGTGATTGATGCCACGAGGCCAAGTGTGGCGCCTTCAGCACCGTGTGGCGCAATCTCGATGACCATCGCGGCTAGCAGAACGATGATGAGGCCACGAATATAAGCCTGACACGACGACACGACCACGTAGATGGCAGTGTCCTGCACGACTCCGAATGCCACGAGCTGAAAGTATAGAGCCTGTGGCAGCCACAGCACGCAGAGGTAGCTCACGCCCATGAGCCAGATCCAGTTGGTGTTGAGGAACGCCAACCGCCAAAAGTAGGCGGCGAAGAACGTGAACGTCTCGGCCACGATCTTGCCCGAGGACGCCGTTTTGAGGGTGACGCCCGACACTTCGTCGAGTATGACGTGGGCGAAGCGTATGGAGAACTCGGAGAAGAAGACAAAGCACGCGAGGAAGCGGACGACGTGCCACGTGGACACGCGCTCGAGGGTGAGCCACACAAACGCGGCGTGGCGTTGCATGCTGTCGAGTATTCTGCGTAGCTTGGGGGGGTGTGCGCTGTAGTACCTGGCACTGGTAAGGCTAAGCGTGAGCTCGGTGTCTTCCTGGAAGAATGCAGCCACGACGCCGACGGGTATCAGTGCCAAGGCCGACAGAAAGATGACGATCTCACGGAGTGTAAAGAGTGGCTGCACGCCCACATCGGTGATGTTGAAGACCACAAAGTCAGTGAGGATCTGACCACCGCACTCGGCGAAGAACTGGGTCATCAGCAGTGAACCGATGAGCTGTCCTCGCTCACGGCGTCGCTCGCGCTTGCTCAGTGCGATGAAGTAAGCTTCGACGATGATGACCGTGAGGATTCCTCCAAAACTCGCGCAGCCGAGCAGGAAGAGATTACCGTTGATCATTGACGTGGACGCTGGCCCTGGCTTGGTGTGGTTGCTGATCGCGTTGTATTCGTGTGTGTAGTTGACAAACGCCATGGTGAACAGCGCCGTGGAGGTGAGCATCCACCCGATCACGATGTACGCCTTGCGGTGGAGACCAAAGATCGGCACGCAGTCAGAGAGGAACCCCATCACAAACATGCAGGACCAGGGCGTCATGACCAACACCTCGGCGGCGTCGGCCTGGTATGCTTGCATTTGCAGCTCGCTCTTCATGATCGGAAGCACGCCACGCTTGAGACACGAAGTCAGTACGCCTGAGAAGAGCGTTGAGAGAAACAGCGCGGCGTGGCGCCGTGTAAACAGTCCATCTACACGCTTGCCGGCCACTAGTGGCCCATCGTCCATGTGTAGCTCCTCGCTTACTGTGGGCACTGAAGGATTCTGGGCCTCCTGTTCTTCACGCATCTCGTCCATGATATTCGCGATGTACGTGCGGATTGGATCGACCAGCGATTGCCCAGACGACGTCAGGATCAGACTCGGCTCGCGCTGCTGGTCGTGTTCGGCTGAGGCTTGTAGTGAGTCGCTGTCGGATGCGTGGCTCGCTTTCTTGGTCAATTTGAGACTCGGTAATGGTCCATTCTTCTTCTGTGTTGTTGGCTGGAGATTCTCTGTGTCCATGGACTGCGCACGCGCGCGGCCGCTGGAGATGTCGACGTACCGCACGGCGGCGGCGGCGCTGGAGACGCGATGGTCATCGATGTTGTCTGCGGCGGCGTGCTCGACCATTTATGCAAGGCTACTCAACCCAAACTGGACAAGAGACCGCACCAGTCAAAGCGCCAAGTTGCCGCGCAAGAGAGATTGTACACTACTACGTAGTATTAGCCAGCGTTGGTGGTCCCATGGCTCTGTGGAACCACCTACAGGCGCTGGGATACAGCGCCTGTCATCCATGCTTTTCTGCCACGTTTCGTGGCTTGTGGTTGTTGCATTGCAAGGTTCAATGCCACTATCAGCTACTTCACTTTAATGGCAGTCCCAACAAACATACTGAGATATGATATTCAGGTACACTCTCATCCTATGCCCCTGGCAGCTCGATCTCGCCCTCGGTGCGCAGCCGCTCGCGTGCCTGCTTCTTGAGTGTCCGCTTGCCTCTCCGCTCGTCACGGAGCTTCTCACGGTTGGCCTTCATCTGCTCCTTGGTCAGCTTCTGGCGTCGCCCGGTTGGCTTGGCCTTGCGAACGGGGCCACCCGCATTTTCGGAATCGTCCGAGTCGTCGGCGCCATCAAACGCAGCGCCCATGTCCACCTTCTCCTTCACCGCACGTGGCTTCTTCTGGGGATGCGCTGCCTCTTTGTCTGCAACCAAAGGCTTGACTGGTTGTTCTGCCTTTCGCTTCAGTGTCTTAGGTGCCTCAATCTCCTTCTGCTCATCGTTGGTGGACTTTTCATCTGCCACCATGGAGACCGATGGCTCGAACGGCTTGAGTGGAGACCTGGCAGAGAAGTTGGCCATGAACGCAGCCATGTGGTCGGCCACACTCTGCAAAGCAGGAGGGCCACCAGCCTCATCTTCGTCCTCGGATGCCTCTTGTTTCGTAGGCACTGGCACTTCACCCTCGGGTCGCTCGTGACGGAAGAAGCAGATCTGGCCACGCTTGCAGACACCCTTCAAAAAGTGCCGACAGAACGGCTTTGGACCCGTGTGCACCTTGCCAGCCTTGTCCACGTGCGTCGTCATTTCCACAGGCTTCTCGATCTTGGTTTCTTCAGACGTTGACTTAGTAGGCTGGTTAACCACAGCGTCATCCTCACTATCTGACTCGGAACTGATCGACTCGCGACGCCGTTTCTTGGATGCTTCCTCGGTGGACACGACATCAAATTCTCCGGGTTTCTTCTTCTTGTCTGCAGTCGCTGCCGGTGCCGGTGGTGCATCCCGCTCGGCGACTTCCAGTTTCTTGTGGAGGAAGAGACAACGCTTGCCGCGATGGCACCGGCCAGACTGGAACGCGAAGCAGTAGCGCACCTTGTCATCCTTGGGCTTGCCACCTTCGTCCTTTGCATGGGTGGTCTTGGTAGCCGCTTCGTTTTTGGTCTCTAGCTTCTTCGTGGTCCCTTCAGCCACCTTGCTGTCTTCACGCTTGATCTTCTTTGCTGGTGGCTGGGGAACCTCTGGCTCCTCCTCCTCCTCAGCATCCTTATGATCTTCATTCTCATCATCTTCTTCTCGCTTGGGCGGGTGGTAGAATTTGCACTGGTCACCACGCTTACAGAATCCGTTCTGCACGTATTCAAAGCACGATCCAAAGTCGCCTTCCTTGGTGTCGTGCGAGTACGGGCACCGGTCGCCCTTGGTACACTTGCCTTTGCGCAGCAGGTAGCATGGCCGCTTGCTGGTGTTACTCTTTTCATTCGCCGCCGGGTTGAGTTTATCCTTGGCCACGAGCTGGCGCACATTCAGCGTGCGGCCGTCCACCTGCTTCTTGTCCATCTCTTTGACCGCGCGCCGCATTGCCGACTGCGCCGAGAAGGTCACAAAGCCAAAGCCGCGCGAGGTTTTCGTGCTAGCATCGAGCACGACTTTGGCTTCGGCGACGCTGCCGAACGCGCTGAACATGTCGGCGAGCGCGGCGTCATCCACCGTCTTCGAGATGCCCACGACGATCACCTTGAGCGAGTCGTTTGAGCGCATTTTCGACGAGATGGAGCAATGGTCTTTCTTGACCGTGATTGATTGACCGACGAGCTCTTCAAACGACACGGCGCTGCCAATCAAAAAGGCAACCAACGGGTTACGTTTGTGTAACCGTACCCAAATGTAACCCTGAACCGTAACCCGGTAACGCTGACGCTAAACAACGGATAACATCTCTCTCTGATACACACTACAGTAGTATACATCACATATTCAATGAAACGACGAACTGGAGGAGGACGAGAAGGCCGCTTCGTAGACGAGCACCGGGTTGGGCTTGACGTAAGCTTTCGCAAACTCCATGCCGTCGAGGGTGGGCTGGCCAAAGGCGACCTTGTGTTTCGGGACCTGGAGGCCGTAGATGAACTTTTCGCGGATCGAGTCGACCAAGCGGGACGCTACTCGCTTTCCTCTGTGGTTTGGATGCACCCAGATCTGGCAGATGCCCATGACAGCGAGAACCTCCTTTGGCTCGGCACCAGAGTCAGAGGAGCAACCACCGTCTTGCTGTGATGCTTGCTCTGTGTGGATGAACGCCTTCTCGATTCTCTCGACTGTGGCACAACCAGTAACCTGCTTGCCTTTGACAAAGAGGAATACCCCGCGGTCGAGAAAGGTGCTCTCACTCACGAATCCCAGTGCGTCGTCGAGCAGCTCCTTCACCTCCATCATCTTCTTTACATGCTGTGCCGGATCATCACGGCGGATCTCAATTACTCGAGCTGTGGGGAAGCAAGAAAACACAGCGACATATTAGTAGATACAACCAAGACCATGCACTAGCCAGACAATCACACACCGTCATCTGTGGGGAAGGCCTTAATCAGGCGCACATTCTTCCACTTGGTCATCGTGATACCTCGTTGCCGCTGCTTACAGAAGCGCTGGTGCTCCTTCTCGTCCTCCTGTGGGCAAAGAAGTGATAAGTTTTAGATTAATCGACTCAATTTATTGTGCAGCGTCTGTCCAGCGTACCTCTTCGCCGGCCGTGTACAGCAGTCCGCACTTGCGGCACATGATGTGCTTGCCAAAACTCTCTTGCCCCAAGTCAAGATACGACTGCGTCGACGGCGCACTCAGCGCCAGTGGTTCTGTATCATTTGAAGCGCTGCTTCTCTCTGGACTCTGCGAACTATGCTTGGAGGGCTGTGTGGTGTTTGTTCTGGACGAGCTTGTCTTGTTTGTGGAGCGCAGCGTGAGAGCACTTCTCGATGCGCTGGTCGAGGAAGCAACTTTCTTGGACGCAGATGGTAGCTTCCGCTTCATGGGAGCTCCCTTGGAGCCCTTCATGAGCGCCTGGTTGATGTCGAGCATCGTGATCTCCGCGCCGCGGTGTTGGAGATGCTGACAAGCTACAGTAACTCCAAATTCCCGGGCAAAATGACAAGTTGCCGCGAAATGTTGTCTGAAGGTTACGTGAAGTGACTCAGAGGTGAGCACATCTTCAGATGCGTATCAGATCTGATCGCACGGTTTCGTCCAATCATATCTCTGAAAGGATTACTTCTTCCACTCATTTTCATTCAATGATTACTTCCGAAACCCTAAACCCTAATCATTGGATGGTGTTCAATGCAATCGCATCTCACGATTGGGTAATCACGTTGAAACCTCCGAAACATCACGAAACCCAAAGATGCTGGCAACCACTTGTGTATCGGCTTGGTGAGCTGCCCGCTGCTTCCACCAATGGCTCCACGCAGCAACCATCCAGGCGAAGAGCTGCCTTTGCTCGGCAGTGGCGCCGACCGCTCCATCCACCCGGAAGCAGCAGCGAATGCAGTGTCCAAAGTCACGTTTTCGTGGCTCGGAGCATTGCTCAAACGAGGAGCTACGGCGCCACTGCAGCTGCAGGATCTCTGGGAGATCCGAGCGTCCGACGATGCGACCGCCATGGCAAGTCAACTGCGCGCGGCCATTGACAGTGGCGTGGCGCAAGACGGATCTCTGACACGGCGCGTGCTGTGGCGAGCCATCCGCCAGGTAGACTCGCATGTGCTTGATGCTTGGGTCGTGTACACTGACGTAACGCATGGTGACTACAGGCGTTCGGCTTTAACATGTACATCGCTGGTTTGTGCAAGCTCATGGGTGATTTGCTGGGCTTTATCGGCCCGATCTGTATCAACGGTACGTGCTTGAGCGGAGGTTGTTGGCGCAGGTGGGTGTACTCATTCGTGCAATCGGCAGCGCTGATCAAGTACGTGGAGGACCCGTCCACGGCGTGGTTCTACCCTCGCTACTACGGCTACATCCTCAGCGCCACACTGTTCATGTCTACGGTGCTGCAGACGCTGTGTCTCCAGCAGGTATGTACTACATATATCTTGAACGGTGCATCACACACAGATAGAGAGGCACTGATGATATATGCGACGTGTGAGAACAGCACCACCAACTGGTCATCCGCGAGGCCATCCGCGTGCGCTCGGCGCTCACCATGGTCGTGTACGAGAAGGCGCTCGCTCTGTCGTCGCAGACCAAGAGCTCCATAGGCTCGGGTCGCATTCTCAACCTCGCCACCATCGACGCCAACCGCATCCTCGATATGTTTTACATGATCCACTACATCTGGGCAGCGCCGCTGCAGATCGTGATCGGCATGGTGCTGCTCCTTCGCTTCCTGGGCGTCGCGGCGTTCGCTGGTATCGCCATCATGGTGATCCTGATCCCATGCAGTGCGTGGCTATCGGCGCGTGCGGCCATTCTGTCCAAGAAACTCATCGAAAACACGGACAAGCGACTCAAGTTTATGAGCGAGGTACTGCAGCATATCCGCACGGTCAAGTTCTACGCGTGGGAAGTGGAGCTGCTGGACCAAGTGGACAAGATCCGTGCCACCGAGCTGGGCTACCTCAAGCGTATGGTCGTGTGGAATTCGTTCAGCCAACTGGCGCTGCAGGCTGGGCCGATTCTCGTGTCACTTGGGACCTTCGCAGTGTACGCGTCGACCCAAACCGCGCCGCTCACGGCCGACGCCGCGTTCACGGCCATCACGCTCTTCGGTATCTTCCGTCTGCCACTGATGGCGCTGCCACGCATTTTCTCGCAATTGTTCAACGCCAACGTGTCGGTCAAGCGGTTGGCTGAGTACCTCTCTGTCCAGGAGCGAGCGACGCCAGACGCCTCTATCAGTGTGGCGCTATCAACACCGCCACCAGAGAACCCGAGCGCGTATGCAATCACGAACGCCAACTTCGGCTGGGGAGACGGCGCAGCCGCCGATGCTGCGACGCTCCAGGATATCTCGGTCGCCATTCCTCGTGGTCAGCTCACGCTTGTCGTCGGTGCTGTCGGCAGTGGAAAATCCACACTACTCGCTGCGCTTCTTCAGGAGCTCCTACCGTCCTCTGGGTCTGTGCACCTCCCTACCGACTCGGTGGCCTACGCGGCACAGACGCCGTACCTCGTGAACGCGAGTATCGAGGCTAATATTCTATTTGGCAGCCAGCGCGACAGCGAGCGCCTCCGTCAAGTGGTGGACGCGTGTGAACTCAATGCGGACCTTGCGATGCTGCCCGATGGAATCCACACGGAGCTTGGAGAGAACGGGATCAACATCAGCGGTGGCCAGAAGCAGCGCGTGTCGATTGCCCGTGCTGCGTACAAACGCGGCCAGAGTCTGTACGTGTTTGACGATGCGCTGTCGGCACTGGACGCCAACGTGGCCAGCAACATCTTCGCCAAGTGCTTCAGTACCGATGCCAAGAGTCTGCTGGCTGGCCAGACCCGTGTGCTGGCGACACACTCGCTGCAGTTTGCCAAGGGTGCCCAGTGGATCATTGTCATGGACCACATGCGGGTGGTGCAAATGGGCACGTTCGAGCAGCTCACCAAGCAACAGCCCGACGGGCAATTCGCCAAAATGTACCAGTCGTTCACGATGGACCGTCAGGCACCATCACCTGCCACGACGGAGCTGGCCGCGTCACCAACGATCCAGGACGTGGCCGTATCAATGAAGGCAGGAGGAGACCGACAGACCAAGAATACGGCCGTCAAGTTGGTGGAGGACGAGGCTAGGGAGACCGGCAGCGTGTCGGCGTCAGTGTACGCGTCCTACTTCCGATCGTGTGGCGTGGCGGTGTGCAGTGCCGTACTGGGCGTACTCATACTGGCGCAGGGCTCGCAGGTGGCGACAGACCTGTGGCTCACACGCTGGACCAGTGCGTCGGCGGCCGAATCGAACCAGGTGCTCTATTTCATCTCCATCTACGCATACCTATCGTTCGGAACGATCGTTCTCGGCTTCGTTGGGGACTTGGCATGCCGTCTCGCGGGTGTGAGGTACGTCATGATCGATGCGTGGTCATGTTTTCGGGTTGACGGATCGAGTACGTGTCCTAGGGCCTCGAGGATGATCCATTTCCGGCTCCTGCGACGCATCATGCGCGCCAAGATGCGGTTCTTTGACACGACGCCCGTCGGCCGCGTGCTGAACCGGTTCTCCAACGACCTCAACACGATCGGTCAGTGGTTGGTGTGTCCCTGACTGTATGTAGAATCGCTCCCTACTCACGCACGGATCGATTGTGCGGCCTGTTGTAGACCAGAAACTGAACGCCGCGATCGTGAGCTTCACCGCGATGCTGCTGTCGCTGGGTAGCATGCTCCTCGTCCAGAGTGCAAACGTGCCACTGCTGCTCGTGCTGCTTCTCCCCGTCTTCGCCGTGTACTACGCCGTGCAGTTGTACTACCGCCAATCGTGTCGGGAGCTCCAGCGCCTCGACAGTATCTCCAAGAGCCCCGTATACGCGCACTTTACCGAGACGCTGAATGGGCTCGTAACCATCCGCGCCTTCCACGTGGTGGCCGCGACGCTGCAGGCCCAGGCGCATCGCATCAACCAGAACACCACGGCGTTTCTCTCGCTCAACCTGATCAACCGATGGCTCGGCGTGCGCCTCGAGAGCCTCGGCGCGCTCATCACGTTCGGTATCGCGTGCTTTATCAGCCGGCAGCACCTGCTGCTCTCGAGCGCGATGGCCGGCCTCATGCTCAGCTACTCGCAGAGCGTCAGTGGGCTGCTCAACTGGATCGTGCGCAACAACATTGACATGGAGAATGCGCTCAACAGCGTCGAGCGCACGGACGAGTACGCGCGCGTGGACGTCGAGCCCATCGATCTCCAGGATGCCACGCCGTCCGCCACGGCGAGTGTGCGACCGCAGTGGCCCGAGCGGGGCGAGATCGTCTTCACCGACGTTGAGGTCCGGTACCACGCCGGTGCCGAGCCTGTGCTCCGTGGACTCTCGTTCACGGTCAAAGGCGGGGAGCACGTGGGCATCTGCGGCCGCACTGGCGCTGGCAAGAGCTCGCTTCTTCTCACGCTGTTCCGACTGATTGCGACCCGCGACGGTGGCATCGAAATCGACGGCGTGGACATCGCCCACGTCGACTTGAAAGTACTGCGTTCGCGTATGGCCATCATCCCACAAGAGCCCGTGCTCTTCGCCGCGAGCATCCGGTTCAACCTGGACCCTACCGGCTCCCACGACGACGCGACGCTGTGGACTGCAGTCAAGAAGGCGCATCTCCACGAGTTTATCCGTCGTCTGCCTGGCCAGTTGGATGCGATGGTCTTGGAGGCCGGTGCCAACTTTAGTGTCGGCGAGCGGCAGCTACTGTGCCTGGCGCGAGCCATCTTGAAGCAGGCCCGTGTGCTGTGTCTGGACGAAGCCACGGCGTCGATGGACCACCGCACCGACGCACTGATCCAGCAGTCGATTCGACATGAGTTTGGCGCCGCCACGGTGCTCACCATCGCCCACCGGGTGCAGACCATCGCCGACTACGACAAGATCCTGGTGCTCCAGCGTGGCCGCATCGCCGAGTTTGGAAGCCCGACGGAGCTGCTGACGCGCACGCACGGCGAGTTTGCCGCCATGGTGGCGAGTACGGCCGGTAGGTAATACTACGTAGTATTAATACTAGTAGGTAGTACTACACAGTATTAGGTACAGTAGGTATTAGTATATACAGGTTACATATATTACAGGGTATTAATACCCTGTGGCCCTGTACTGTAGTGTCAGGAGAGGAACGCAAAGCGGTCGACGTCCTGCCAGTACCGCGCTTCCTCCAGTGCGGGCATTCGGATACTACGAGTTGTTTTACTACTGCGGGTGGCTTGTGATCGAGATGATCGCGTCGGGTTCACGTGCACTGCACGTGGGGAGTCGTCGATGTGGCTGGGGCCTTTGGGTGATGGAGATGGAGGCCGCGTCGCTTCCGAGTTCAGTGGCAAATCCGTATGGCTACTGCGCTTCTGTTTCTTGGTCTTGTCTTGCGCTATGGTGGTGAGAATCGTTGGCGTTGGGCGCTTCTTGGTGGCGAGTAGGATGGTCGGTTTCGCCGATGGATCTGTTCGTCTTGTTGTTCTTGGCGATTCCGCCGACACCAACGATTCGGCGCGCTTCCGCTTCGCATTCACTGCTGGTGCAGCGATCAGAGCGGCAAAGAAGTCGTATCTCTGCTTCTTCGCTGTTGTTGTCGGTGGCTCTGGCGTGGCGTCGACTTGGGTATCGGTTGGTGGCGTCGGCGCCGGAGGCGGTACGGCATGGTCGACCCATTCCTCGATGACTTCAGGCAGCGCGCGCCGCCGCCGCACGGCTTTGGTCTCGTGCTTGGTCAGCCACGCAGTGTACGCGCCCAGGCTGCTCTTCTTGCGCACGGCGCTGCTCATGTGAGCTATTCTATACAGTATAAATGCGTGGAGATGGTGAGGAAAAAAATGGCGTGACACGCGACCTTCAAAATCTCAAATTCCGGAAATGCGTTTATACAGGTTAATGTTGGTTTACCTTATTTGCTTATATAGACAACAAATCTGATCATACAGTATGTAGCTATTTTGAGAACATCGACATGGTGAATCACCACAAGAGCAGGAGAAACGTCGGCGGGGCGCGCTCTGCATCTCGCGCGCAGCGCAGCTCGATAGGAACGGGGCAGCATGAGTTTCCTGGATCGTTTCCAGAACAAGATCGCGACGGTCACTGCGCATGGCCACCTGAAGAAGGCGGACGGCAGCGAGGAGATCCGAGTCGGTCCCCCAAAGCGCAAGCCTCAGCAACCACAACAGCCGCAACAGTCCCAGCAATCCACAGCTCAGAGAGGCAACCAACAGACAGTGCATATTCAAGTCCAGCCTAGTGCACGAGGCAATTACAATGCTGTCGCTCCGTTGAAGCAGGCAGGCAAACTGCAACTGCAGCAGCCTGCTCAGTACCAACCAGAGCCGACCGGCCCAAGCTCTGCACGACACGCTCATCCATCTCCAAACGCCTCCCCTCGCAGCAAGACACAGCGCGATTACGATGACGACAACAACTACTCGTATCAGTACCAGCATCAGCACCCTCCACGGCAGCCACACCAAGACCGCGACTACCACCAGTACATGCCAGGACGGCCTGACGACGACTACGGATACCACGAGAAACCAATGCATGGACGACCATCACCAGGCAAAGGCACTTCGCCAGACCGACGCCAGGACGATCGATATCGCGCGCCT
>JAADXF010000730.1:0-12562 GCA_023337575.1 Pythium chondricola | reverse complement strand
GGCCACAGCATGGGCGGCCAGACCATCCGCATGCTGGCTCAGCTCTTGGCCAAGGGAAGTGCTGGTGCGCCGACTGTGGAGAGTACGTCGACGCATCCGTTGTTTGCAGGTGGCAAGGACTGGGTGCACTCGATCACGACGGTCTCGACGCCCAACCAGGGCACGCTCTTGGCTGATGGGTTTGCCGAGTCAGGAAACCTGGTCAAGAACTTTGCTATCGGTGTGTTGGCAACGCTCGGTATCATGGGCAACGGCCTCGATCTGCTCTATGATGCCAAGCTGGACCACTGGGGCATCGAACCGAAGCGTGCGGGCGAGACCTTCTCGGCGTACCTAGACCGCGTGTTCGCAAGCCCCATCTTCAAGCCAGGCTTTCGAGACATCAGTCTGTGGAGTTTGTCCACCGGTGGAGCTGCTGAGGAGAGCAGGTGGGTGCAGACGCTGCCCAACGTGTACTACTTTAGCTACGCCACGGTGGACACATACTCGTGGCGTGACTTGCTGCTCCGCAAGATCGCCTTGCCCAACGTCTTCACCATGCTTCTCCCCATGCAACCTCTCGGTACGTTCGTCGGAAGTCGCTACGGCCCGAACAATGGTTTCTCTGAGTCTTGGCAAGCAAACGACGGCGTCGTGAACACCATCTCAATGAACAAGGACGCCGTTGGCTCTGCTGTGACTTTCTCGGGCATCTCGGTCCGAGGCAAGTGGAACATCATGCCACAGCTGACTCGCCTCGACCACTTGGCCGTCGTGGGCGTCACTCTGCACACCCAGATCGAAGGCATCTACTCTGCCCACGCAGCATTGCTGCGAGGTCTTCCAGTGTCTTCCACTCTTGTTCAAATCGCGGCTGCCCCACAAGCGACTGGCATCGAAGCAGCGATCGCGAGTATCACGAACGTCGCGGCGACTGTGAACACAAAGGAAGACCTCCAGCGCCTCTGTGCCACGCCCATCAACTCGTACGCGCGCAACTATTGCGACAACATGCTCAAGAGCGCCCAAACCGCCCGCAACTTGCGCGGCGTTGCCGTCTAAATGGACAATTCGGTCCAAGTTATGTTTCCATGTATTTCATGTTTCAAATCAATGTTTCGTGCAAATTTCCACAATTGTTTCAGCTCATTCACTTCATAAATGGATCGATCAATTTTAAATTTCAACCTTTCCAAATCGATACCAGCAACGTGATCCGCCTTTGGCTTGAGAACGTCGTCAGCGCTCAAGACCGAAGTGGCCGCTGCGTGCAGATCGCTCCCGTATCGACGCCTACGCTGTTCGTGGCCACCGCTCGGTCATGTCAAGACTCAATCCGAACGCTGGCGCCTTCGTGCCCAGGTGCGCTGGCAATCGCTGTCTCTAGCCCTGTTTCCATGCACTCAATTACTGTCGTATGGCCTCCGTAGCTTCTCAGCTCCCATCGCAACTGCATCCGCAGCGAGCGCTCCGTCGGCCGCCGCTGCTGAAGTCGTAGCAGTGCCTACAACTGCAGTGAAACAGACACCGGCTGCGGCTGCTTCATCGCCCCAGAAAGACGCCGTCTCGGGTGGCAACAGCAAAGCGAAAGCCTCCGTTCCTTCTATCACTACTGTGGACGAGCAGATACAGATCATCGAGCCGCAACCGGTCGATTTGAATCGAATCACGTACTCCATCGAGTACCTGCTGCAGTTCAGAGAGATATGCGACGCAGTGCCGTGTTATTTCCCTGACGTCGTGCGGGCACCAGCTCCACCACGCGTACGATGGTCACGTGTGTTTATATTTGTATGTGCTGTAATAGCACTAACCACACGATGGCTTTGCTCCAACAGCTCGGTCGATACATCAACAACCGCCTGGTGTATACTGTGCCAGAGCTGCTTCAAGTGAGCCACTGCTTCTCGCTTGAGGCGCCGGAGAGTCAGTCTCCTTCTGACGGTGTTGTGATGTGACGCAGTTCCAGCCACTCTATACTAAGCTACCAGAAGGCATCTTGTTCACGGAGACACTAGAGATCAACCCGGAGAACGACGACAAGAAGGCCAAGACCCCGTCCAAGAGCAAGAAGGAGAAGGCCAAGCAGAAGGCAGCCGCTGCAGCAGCAGCCAACGAACAGCTCCAGTACGACCCGACGCTGATGTGCTACTTCAACCCGACCGAGTACGCTGCAGCGCTCAACATGGCGATGTACGGTAGCGACAAGAAGACCGCTGCTACAGCTTCTGGTGCCACCGCTGACGCGGCAGCGGGTCCAAAGGCTGCCATGAATCCTGTCGAAGAAGCGGTTGTTGCCAAGCGGCGATTATCCACGTGAGTGATCTGTGAGCAATCACTTCTTGCAGTCGACAAGACACTGACGGCGTGGTTGTTGCCAGGCTACTTGATGATGTGCGACTTGACACTGTTGCAGGCATCCTCCAGTCGTTCGAGGAGATCGAAGTCAGCTGCACACACACGCTGCAAGAAGTGATTGGACTCTTGTTCGATCGATCCATCGCTACTCCAGATCAATGGTACGTACCAGTGCATACAATCACCGAGGCATGACAGTCTTCTCTGAACCATCCAATGCTTGACGGACAGCGACGCCTACGCCCAGCTTTGCTCTGGTATTGCGGAGCGTACACCCGAATTCAAAGAAGGCGCCAAGACGATCAACTTTCGTCGCATTCTCCTCACGCGATGTTACGAAGCACTGATAGAGGAACCGGAAATGTCGTCTCTCGCCTCCAGTGAAACCCACGGCAAAACGCCCTCAACCACGGCTGCGGCTCAGCACTCGTGGCGGCGGCAATGCATGCTCCACAACGTCTGCTTCATTGGGGAGCTTTTCCGCCGCCAGCTACTCACCGAGAATGTGATGCATGTGTGCGTCGCGATGATGCTTGAAGACGACGTGAACCCGCAAGTCGAGGTCGTCGACGCCGCTTGCCGTCTTGTCGCTCTTGTCGGAGATCTGTTGGATGGCTCCAGCCCGGCGTCAAGGCGAACGATGGACGAATACTTCGAGGTTCTCGGCCGCATTGCTGATAACGCCGCCACTCCCGAGACTCTCAAGTCCACGATTGCTGAGGTACGTGGAAATGTTGGCGCAGCCGCTATATGCTTGTGTATGACGTCCTCGTGATTTGTAGTTGAAGCTTCAACGCAGTGGTGGATGGGTCAAGAAGCGGCTCGAATCGGTATCGGCTGCCGGGAGTCCCATGAAGATCAATGGCACAGTTCCATTCGCGCCTTCCCTAGCGAGCACCACGACCTCTTCAGCAAGTGACAGTGAAGCACACGGCTCGAAAGACAGCATGTCTTGACAACTGACTGTAGGTCGTGTGCACTTATCCACCCACGGAGGCTATAGAGAACAAAAGTTTGTGTCATCAGTGAAAACATTAAAATGTAAACAACGCACCGAACATCCTTCATCGATGCGGTCTTCATTCATCGCATCTCGCATCTCTTTCGACTCACAACGTGTCCTGACGATGAATGACTTCTTGTATCCTGACGAATCCTTCCAGTACCTCCGACCCCGCAACTCCAGGCGGAGCGAATCTGTAGCGAATGGCGACGTCATCTCGATCGTTGCTCTCATCCAGTTCGCCATCGTTGGCATCTTCCGCGTCTGCATCAGCATCGAGCTCTTCATGCAGAATGAGCTCGTCTCCGTCACTCGTGATCTCCAGAAACCGGCACCAGCGATGGAGCCTCTCATGGTCGTGAAGCAGAAATGTGTGTGAGCTCCCGGTCAAAACCACTTCTCCGTATCCGGTGGAAGTGGCCATGAAGCGCCGCGCTTCGTACAGCATCGCCAGTGTCTGGTACACGACGCCCGTGCTGATGTTCACACACAAGATCAGCACCTGTGGAATCGCTTTGTCGTCTTCATCAACCTAGACTGGCGTACCTTTCGTCACCGAAGAATCGCTCAAACGAATCGATCAACAGTACCGAACTCTTCTCTCGCATGAGATGGAGCGAGCACGCAAAGTGCTGCAGCTCGGCGCTGGTCTTGATGTACTTGATCTGGATACGGCGCCAGATCTCATTGTCCATGCCCGTCTTGGTCGGGACGCCGCACTGCAGGCATGGCTGCACTGGTACGATCTTCGGCTTGTGCGAGCGCGCGCTGTCTCCGCATAGAATGAGCACCACCGTCCGCGCCTCCTTCGCGCGGGTGAATCCGTATTGCAGCAGCAACGTCGTCAACCCGGCGTCCACACCGGCGTGCACATACAACAGCTCATCACGATTGGTCGTGGCTGCGGTCGGTGCATTCGCGGCGTCGCATTGCGAGGGGCTGTCGCCGCAAAGCGCTGCGCCGTGCGTGAAGAAGGCCTCCAACTGCGACGCCATTCTTGGTGTCTCGCTTCCAGAGATTGCAGAAGGAGTGATGGTCACTCGGTTTCTCTTCCCGCCAATTCTTAGTCGTGAGAATTGCGATCCTCAATGCTGGCAAAGGTAATGCCAATACACAAGTATCTTTCGCTGTATTAATATCTGTCCTCACGCTGTGTCTTGGCTACCGCCAGTCATCAGTGCTGGAGGCGTACTACCGCGCAGAGCTGTTGTACGCGCAGGTGTGCGAAATTCTTCATCTTGGTCATGCAGAGAATGGACAACTCCACGAGAAGCAAGCGTTGAAGGTGAGGCGGCAGTAACTCTTTATCCAAGTGCCCACGTGGCTCATAATGTGTACGCCTATGAGCGTAGACTGCAGACTTGCTGCTGACCGTGGCGCAGACGGACCGTGTGGTCGCTACGGACAACACTGAGAAGGAGTCTCCCGTTCGCCTGCTAGGTGTCACGTCGCCGATGCTCCATCGATCGACAGGGCTAGCGGATGAGCTCACAATTCAGCGCTACACTGATGCAGCACGGGTACGGGTACACCTATGATCTCAGGCATCGATATGCCCAGGACTGAGCATACTGTGTGTGTCTGTGACGATGTAGCACGTACTGCTACCCAGGCTTGAAGAAAAGTTGAGAGCAAAAACAGCGGACGTGTGCGACTTGGTACTGCCGGAACTGAGTGATCGCGTCGCCGATCCTCATGCGACGGCCTCAGCGTCAGCGTCGCTTGCACTGCAGATGATGAATCTGCCTAATTTCATCATGGAGTTGCAGTCCCTCAAGCGGCAGAAAGCCCAACACGCAGACAGACTCACGCGGCATCTCCACAGCCAACTCGTTCAGGACATCGAGATGCTCCAGTCGATGATCACCAGTATACAGAAGATTCTGGTGCAGCACAAGCAGCAAGACCAGCCACGAGTCCTGGAGGCGAAGATGCGGTGGATGGCGGTGTACTCGCGGGTGATGCAACTACGGGCGCAGGTGGTCGTCAGGCAGCTTCAGAAGGAGACGTATTCAAGTGAGCACGCGCCCGTGCTATCTCAAATACAGTAAGTGGGACGTCTGGGGCCAATGGTGAAATGAATCTCACCTTTGCGTGCCTCTGAAGTGACGCTCTCATCGATCGCCGACAACGGGCCATGGAAGAGCGAGAAGCGGTACGTGTAGAGCTTCTCCGTGACACGTTGGATCTACCTACTGACCGATGCTTGCCGCAGCTTCGCGCCAAGCTCCATTTGTATCAAACTGCAGATCCGGAGTACCAAGCCATCGCTCAGCAGTACGTTGCCGTGTTGAAGAGCATCGAGCAAAAGAAGACGTGGATTCAGTCACTCGAGTTGTAATCAAAGGACAAAATCGGATGCTGCTCCACATCGACACTACGGGTCATCGTTCACGCATTCGAGTTCGTCTTCTTCAGTCCGTGCATCAGGATTGCACTGTTGAGCTCGCCCACGAACACGTTACCTTGCATTGGACCCTGCTGCAGCTTGCGCATGCCGTTGATCACCTCACGCGTCTTGGAGATGTAGACGCCATCCATCTTGGATCGCATGTCGATCTCCATATCTTCAACCATGCGGCCCATGTTGGCAACATGCGAGTACTGGTCTTCAAAATCCAGTGTCTTCTCGATCTACATGACAAGGAGTCATGGTCAGTACGAAGAGAAGAACGACAAAAATGAGAGGTTGGTGTGTTTACCTGGCGGGTCAAGGTTCCATCGAGCGTCAGATCGCCCAGCTCCGGTCGGTTCACTTTCATGGCCAGCAACACGGTGGTAGTCAAGCGATACGTTGCCTTCTTCTTGCTCTTATCCGCAGGGTCCTGGATCTCTTGGACGTCAAGCACGTGGATAGAGTTCCACGATCCCTTCTCCACAAACCGTTGGTCGATCACGTCCTTCTTGACCAGGAAACACGCAGCGAAACCGGTATCGAGATCCCACATGTACACGGACGAGATGCCTCCTTGATAGTACAGCTCTCGGTACGAATCAAAGATCTCATTCGCGTAGATCTCGAGTTCACGCAGGTTTTCTGATGGGAAGAAGCCTTCGCCATCCGGGACCTCAGGGTCGTACTTGTTGGACCAAGGGGATCTACGCCACAGCCATACCCGCTAGTTATCTAGAGGCTTCAACACGATGCAAATATGCAGAGATTCTACCTGTGGGAGTCGCCGTCCCGGTTGTAGTCGCAGAGGAGATACTTGCGGCCGTTGCTCGGGTCAATCGCGACCTGGAGTGGCTGATCCACGCGCTGGTAGAGCTCATCAGTGAGCGTTGGCGCGAGACGCGTGAGGCTGTACAAGTCCTGCTCGACATCGCGAGGTGGCATGCGCCTCATGAGGTTCAAGCACGACGTGATCGTCGCATCCCCGTGCTCTCCCATCTTGTGCGCTGTTCGGATTTCTTTAGCACTTGACTTTGGAGGGGACCATGCATCGATGACGATTGGCCAAAATATATTGGCCAAAATATACTAGGTTTTGTCCAATCGATGGTCTCTATCACATTTCGATTGATGATTGGACAAAAAAATGATGTGAGATCGGATTGGTTGAGAAGAGCTGTGGATAGAACTCGAGGAGTTGCCGACGGCATCACTTGGTGGAATCGATCGAGCATGAGCAGGAAGGTCACGCTCCAGCACCAGGCGGCGTTCGATGCCGCCGCGCCCATCGTTGGTATGCTGCTGCTCATCCAAGTGCTTCAAAATTTGGCTCTCCAATCGCGTTTCTGACCGTAAAAAATGTGTGATCATGTTAGCTTCGTTTCGCAATGGCCCGCCGCCACCTGCCAAGCGCAAGGACCTGAGCTTCGAGATGTTTGAGAACTCGGCCAAGAAGCAGCGGCTTGTGGTCGCGAGCACGGACCGCATCGCGTACCAGGGCGCCAACTTTGGCTACCTGAGCTCGGCGAACGATTGCGCCAGGTCAGTGGATACCAACGATTCCGTTGACGCCATTGACGGATCGCTCACACTGCGTGTGTGTTCATCAACAGCTACGTGGTCGGCATCTACGATAAGAACACCCATGAGGTGCGACTGTGCAACGTCAACCAGCTCTACATCATGCAGCAAAGCGTCAAGGGTTCGACCGTCAACGTGGACGAAAACAAGGGCGAAGGCAAGACGTACCTGGAGAAGAAGCGCGACCTTGTCGAGATGTTCGGTAGCAAGAAGAGCAAGCGAATACAGAAGAGTATCGAGGAGAACATTGTCAATGTGCAGAACGTCAGCGGTGCCGCGTCCATCACCGAGACACTCAAGAAGCAGATTGACAAGGCCCAGGAGGAGGCGCGCATCCGCGACGCGGCGTCGTCCGTCGATGCCGCGGCACTGGCCACGCGCAACGCCATGCTGCCACCCCACAACCTGGACGCGGCCACGCCGGAGCAGGTGTACACCGTACGCAAGTGTAAGTGCTTGTCAATGGCCCTCTTACTATGGACGAGGCGATGGGCTGGTTGATGATGATCATGGTCTATTGTAGTCCTCAACTCGCACGTGATGGAGTCGCTGCTGATGAAGGCCGACGAATGGATCGAGGCGCTCAAGACCGCGAGCGTGGCCGAGTTTGCCGCGACCGCGGCGCTGTCGGCGCTCACGACGCGCCTGCTGCTCTCGATGCGGACACCGTACGACCGCACCAAGCTTGCGTACCTGGTGTACCTGCAGTACCAGCTCGAGATCTTCCACACGCATTTCCCGTTGCGCAAGAGCGTGGTGGCGTTCAGCGAGGAGAAGAACATCCCGATCGTGATCCTGCGCAACTTGCTCGCGCTCTTCACCGACTCGAGCCAGGGCGAGAACGGCTACACCAACTACCTCATGCCCAAGCCAAAGAAGGACCAGGTTATTCTGTACATGATCGTGGTCGCACTCACCGTCAACGGCTTCAGCCTCGACCTCACCGAGCTCGGCAACGACCTCAAGCGGTCTCCTGCCTCGTACGTTTTTGATCTTTTTGATGGGCAGTTGATGGGAACAATCACTGATTCCTGCATGTGTATGACGAGCAGGCTCACGGCCTACTGTCGGCAGCTCGGTTGTGCGGTGGAGAAGGTCAACTCGGAGACGGCCGTCTACGGGTCCAACGCCTTGTCGTCCAAGAAGCAGGCCTTCCGCGCCGTGCTCACGCTTCCACTGCAGTTCCCAACGGTCAAGAAGGGTGGCCCCGTGCGTCGCTAGGTTGGTTGACTGCTAGGTTTACATAGAGATCAAGTTGTTTTGTTGCTACACACACACACACATATACCAAAATCATCGTGTGACGGCGTCGTACTTGCTCACTTTGTGGCGCGGCCGCCACCGTCACGGGGAGGGAGGGGGAGCCTAGATCTAATATACTGTTGGTGGGGCGCACGCATCCTGTCTGTTTGTTAACCTGTCTACCATTCCTTGGAACTCGCTAGCCGCGAATGTCGGACTCGGTGGAGAACCGCATCGCAGAGCCTCGTGAGTTGTACGAGCTGTTGGCTTCGAGCATGGCGTAGCTGTCGTTGGTGTCTCGCATCTCGTCCATCGCCTCCATCCAATGCGCCGTGTTGTTGTCCGAGGGCTCAGCGCCATTGGTGCCGCCGTTCACTTCGCTGTTGAGCGTGTCTCGGAACCCGGAGACGCCATGGTCGAAGGAGTTCATGAAGCTGCCGCCGCCGCTATAGGACGCGCCGCCGGCATAGGATTCCGTGTCAGATTCTCGGTACGAGCTCTGGAACTCGGTGGATGGTTGGCTCTTGTCAAAGTTGTGCACCGACTTGGTAAAGTCGGCGATCTCCTCTTGGAACGGCGGTGGCGAAAGCTGTGGCGGGTTCTGCGAGAACTTGGGCGAAGACGGCGTGGCGTACTTGGTCATGATCACAAAGTCGTCGGTGGGCGTCGCGTTGTTGTTTGTTGTCGTCGGTCTCCGTGCGTGTCGGGTGGACGGTGCGTCCATCATCGCATACATCTTGGATTCGTTATTGCGCGAGGATTCCAGCACGGTCATGGGTGGCGACGACGCGTCGTACTCCATGCCGTAGTGCTTGGCGTCCTCGCGTCGCGCGCGAATGTGGCGGTAGACAAAGAACGCGATGATCGCAATTAGGCCAACACAGGCGAGCACGATGCCGACGATCGCACCTGCTCCCATGCCGGACGATGAGTCGGACTGTGCGTCGGTGGTGGTCGCGTCGTTGCTGGCGGGCGCGCCTTCCGGTGCCTCGATTGGCACGACTTTGGTGGCTGGCGCCTTGGTGGTCGGCTCAGGCGTCGCCTTCGTCGGCGCGGGCGTGGTCGAGTTGGTGGGCGCGGGTGTGGTGGTCACCACCGGCGTCGTCGGCGTCGGCGGTGGAGTGGCGGGTGTGGGCGGTGGCGGTAGTTCACCAGGTTGCGTAGTGCCGGAGGCGGGTGTCGCCGGTTTGTTGTCCGTGTCGCTGGGCTTGGGCGTCTCAGCGAATACGCCTGTGATTGATCGATCGCATTTCGTTGATCAGCAGTTCTGATTCATGTGCACTGGCTGGACGCATGTATCACGAATTACGCACCGTGGTGGGTGGAGGTGTGGGCGAACAGCACTGCCGCGAGCAGCAGCAGTGAGAGCGGTCGCATGGCGATTTACCGGTAGGATGGCGAGAGTGAAATGGGAGGTTGCAGGAAGGATCTTCGCGTGCGCGCCGCGGGCCGAGCGAGGTCCACAGACACACACACGCGCGGTGGATCGATCGGTCGACGGAATGCACGGTCAGTGTCGCCTTCCTTCCCCGTGGCAGTCAATGCGCTGTCACGTCAGGAGCTGGAGCTCACGTGGCTGGCGTCCTGTCCATGTGCTGATTCAAGTGAAAAGAGTCGGCTTATGAACCCTACCCCGTCCACACAATCTCGCAGTTGTCCAATTGTAGGGTTCGATTCGAACTGACACGAGGACACAACACGTTTCACAGTCAACTCAGCGGTTAGGTGAGCACAGGAGGTTTGTATCTATACGTCACAAACATATCCACTTTTCAACCAATCACCGTCATATGCGTCATTTCATCACTTTCGGCAGGGTTTCCACCACTGAATTGACCATCATTGGAGGGTTTTCCAACCATCACTCTGCTTAACCTCAAGAAAGGTTTTTTTTTGCGGCAGCAACAACGCCCGCGTCTGTGTGAGTTGGGGTTCGTTCTCGCAGATTTTCCGTATTGGTGATCTGAGCGAAGAAGAACCCACGCGCTGCGGCAATTCCTCCCCCCCTCCTCCTCCTCCTTGCCCGCACGCGACAGCAGACCACAATCCACCAGCAGCACGACGCAACATGAGTGGCGCACGTAAACACCACCTCACGGACGCCTTCGCGGAGCCCCCGCAGGTCGTGCACAGTCGCTCGCTTTCCATCACTTCCGATGACGAATACAACTACAGTGACTTGGAAGACGACTACCAGGACGAGGAAGAGGTCGAGTACATTGATGACGACGATGACGATAGCGCGTCTGTTGGCTCGAACACGAGCCACGGCCGTCGCCGCGCGGGCTCCGACTTGGAAGGGAAAGCCCACGCGAACGCGCGCTTGTCGCCGGTTGGTGCAAACGGTTCCGCGAACAAGAAGAAGCGCGTGAGCTCGGCGCTTAGTCACTCCAACATGAAAGCCGCGGCGGATTACCGCGTGATCGACGAAGAAGAGCTGCTCCAGGAACTGCGCGCGTTGATCCACGAAATCGCGAGTGTGCTGGAGATTTCCCCCGCCGTGTCGGCGATTCTCTTGCGTCACTACGGATGGAACAAGGAGAAGCTGTTTGAAGGGTACTACCTGGACCCAGTCAAGGCGCGTCAAGACGCGGGCGTGGAATTGGCGGACGTCGCCCCGCCGAAGCTGACCGAAAATCAAGAGGTGAGTGGTCAACTAAACCTTTGGTGCCACAATTGCATAGACTCACGTTACATTCGTGTCCTTTATCAGCATGATTGCCACATTTGCTGCGATGCGTACCCATCGAACGAGATGTACAGCATGGGCTGTGGACACCTCTACTGCGTGGTACGTTCGTGGTGTTGATGCCATTGGCACGACAAAAATGTATCAATCAACTCACTCGCTCTTGCTGGGTATTGCAGAACTGCTGGAAGTCGTACCTGTCGGTCAAGATCACAGAAGGTCCTATCTGCATCATGACCACATGCCCCGCGCACGGTTGTAAGGAGGCCGTAACGGACGCCATCTTCCGCAAGCTGCTCCCGGAGGACGAGTTTAAGCGATACTGGCGCTTCGTGCTCCGATCCTACGTTGACATCAACAAGGGCGTCAAGTGGTGTCCGGCCGCGGGTTGCAACAAGGCGATCTCCAGCGCTGGCGGAGGCTTGTCGAGTGTACGCTGCACGTGCGGGAACGTCTTCTGTCTCCGCTGTGGCGAGGAGTCGCACTCGCCAGTGACTTGCGAGCAGCTCGCGCTGTGGCAGGAAAAGTGCAAGAACGAGTCCGAGACGGCGAACTGGATCCTCGCGAACACGAAGAAATGCCCCAAGTGCTCGGTGCGCATCGAGAAGAACCAGGGTTGCAACCACATGACGTGCCGAAAATGCCACTTCGAGTTCTGCTGGGTACGTACATTCAAACTGATCCCGCTGAATGATGCCAGAGCTGACGGTTTGTTTTGCTGAAAAACAGATCTGTATGCAAGACTGGACCAAGCACGGATCTGGAACTGGCGGCTACTACAAGTGCAACCGCTACGAAGCTCAGGCCGCCGATCAGGACACAGACGCCGCCCGTGCCAAGGCAGAGCTGGACCGCTACTTGCATTACTACCAGCGCTATGCCAACCACTCGGAGGCTGGCAAGTTCGCGCACCGCATGCGCGAAGGTACCGAAGCTCGTATGATCGAGCTCCAGGCCACCCACGGAGATTCGTCGTGGATCGATGTTCAGTTCCTGAATGCGGCTACTGAACAGTTGATCGAGTGCCGACGAGTGCTCAAGTACACCTACGTGTTCGGCTACTACCTCCAGGCTGGCAAGGAGAAGAACCTGTTCGAGTATCTGCAAGAGGACCTCGAGAAGAACACGGAGCATTTGACGGGTCTCTCGGAGATGCCGCTGGACAAGATGAACCGCGCTGACATTGTCAACTACACTCGCGTCACCGAGACGTTCCTCAAGAACCTGTTGACGGGCGTCGAAGACGGCCTGACCTCTGGCGGCCCCACGCTCCTTGATCTTTAGGTTACGTTTCGTCGTTTTTTAATACGAGATTGAT
>JAADXF010000729.1:0-12570 GCA_023337575.1 Pythium chondricola | reverse complement strand
GATCTGGAGCCCCGGTGGTGGCTCCAAGGGCAGCCCCGCCATCATCGACGTGTGCGTGAGAAGCACGTTGTGGCTCAGTGTCGATCGCGTGATCTGCTGCAGCGCGTCGTCGCTCGTGAGCTTGAGTTCGACGGCACGCGCGTACGCCTTGCAACCCACGAGATGCTGCTGAAGGCGGTGCGCGCGCTTGGAGACCACGCGCTCGCAGTGCTTGCACTTGACGCGCTCCTTGCCGGTCTCGTTGTCGTTCTCCGCTTCATTAAACTCTTGCCAGATTGCTCCGCGCGGTCGCCCCATGTTGGATCGTAGTTGCTTCTCTCCGCAGTGAATCGAGTTCTTGCCGACCGAAGGGGAAGAAACCGTGCGGTTTTGAGAGGGAACACTATTTTAGCCAATCATCACGCGTCATTTGTGCATGTGAATGATTCGCTGCCATTGGAGGAACTGGCCACAAATGTTACGAACCTATTCAAGCACGGTTATAACGTAAATGGCCGTCTGCGACAAGGTGCGCGGGCTCCCGTTACACGTCGCAGACTCCCAAAAAATTAATTTACGGATTTACCAGGTATAAATTCCAATTTTGCAAAATGCGTCAAGAAGAAACTTCATGCTCGGCAACCTCTTGGAGGATGACGGCGACGAGTTGCGCCGCGTCGCTGCGTTCCTCGCATGGGAAGATCTCGAGCACATCACGCGCTGCTCGCGCTCTACACGAAGATATCTCTTCTCGCCTTTCTTCCGTGAGTTTATCGCCCGTTCGACCGTCGTCTTGCCTCCAAACTCGCACGTTTCCCTTGCCATCTTGGCAACGTTCCCAAGCGCACGCGTCGTCACCATCGCCCACAGCGTCTCCCTCGCTCCCTCAAGCACCCCCGTGGATGGAGAAACGCTCTTACATCGCGTCGTAATCGACCCACGACGGTTCAACTTGAAGCGATCGCCAGCCATCGACCTGTCGGTTGTTGCAGCGAGGTTTCCGTCCACTAAGGAGCTCGTGATCGACCGTCTAGACGACATCAATGGCCTCCAACACCTGCACTGCTTCCCCAATCTCCGCTCTCTCGTGCTCAAGTCGGCAAACGGGCGGAAACGCGACGTGACGTGGCTGGAGGAGTCACGTTTGCTCGAAACCATCGACCTCTCCGCCGTAAACATCGACACAATCGACCCACTACGTGGTCTAATGAAACTACGAGAGCTTCGCCTACGCCCCAGCAGCCAGGTATCGAGTCTAGAGCCTCTGCAGCATCTGCTCAAGCTCTCAGTATTGAGCATCGGCCACATCAAGACCACTACACCCAGAGAGATCGATCGCCTCGTCAAGATCGCACCACAACTCGCGACCTTCGAGTGCTCCTCCATCGCTTCTTCCATCTACGCCTCTGGTGCAAAGGAAGACGCTGTACGGCTTGCGCACGCGTTCCTGCAGCTCGAGACACTCCAGATCACGACGGATTCCATCATGGACCTCGCCAGTTTCGCCATCATCACGACGCTTCGTGTACTCAGTCTCAGCACTCTTCAAACCATCGACCTCACGCCACTGGCGGCGCTGCGTCGGCTCGAGGAGCTCCATATCACCACGACTGGCGCCGTGGATCTCTCGCCGCTGGCGTCGCTCCCACGACTGACCACGTTGAACTGCTGGGACTCGAGTACACCGTCTGACTTCGAGACACGGCCAGCACCGCTGCATCGACTCGAAACCTTTGCTGGGTCGAACCATTACTTGAGCGTCATGGGTGATTTGGAGAGACTGACGCAGCTGCAGGTCTACGTCTGGGCCGGTGATCCTCTGATGCTGCCGATCGGTTGCGCCACGGGGCTGCGCGTACTCCAGCTATCCGGCAGCATCCACACTCGAGAGCTGTACCTTCGGTTTCCGTGTTTGCGTGACCTGTCGTTGAACCAGTGTGCCGACTTCGAAGCGAGACATCTCTCTGGCCTGCAGACGTTGGAGAGTCTCACGTTGACCAGTCTTCCCCACACAATTGACTTCGATCAAGTCGACTTACCACGGCTACGCACGCTCCACATCTACCGCAGTAGTATGGGATCCCTGGATGGAATCGCTGGTTTGAGGAACCTCCGTCAGCTCAAGATAACCCAGGATGGTGACGTAGACCTCACTCCCCTGCTTCAGTTGTACAAGCTTCAGGTGGTCGATCTGGAAGACACTGGTGTGCGAGATGTCGCTGTCCTCGCGTCCTTGCCCAGTCTTCGAAAAGTGATCCTGCCCAAGACGGCGGACTGCTTGGCGCTAGTCATCGCGTACCATGCCTCACGGCTGGGTGTAGCGGCGACTGATCTGCGCGAGGTTCTCCACCCCAGGACGAACTGTGTGTGGGGTGTGCACTACTCTCAACGCGTCCGTCGCGAGCTGATGAACCGAGCTGGAGCGACTGGAATAGCGGATCAACTCGACGCACTTGAGCTCATGTTGTGACAACCCAGTGTTGGTGAAGAGATCCGGGTGCGTGCCATGCTGAGGTATTTTTATCGACGATGACGTATTTTTATCGACAGGCGACGGTCGAGCGCCAACGTAGGTCGTGATCAGACGCGGCTTCATCGAGAACACACGAATGCGCGTGGCACCAGATCTCTTTTCCACCGATCCGCTCAAGACAGCGGTCGCGCGGTCGCAAGATTTACTCGCGCAGCAAGTCGGTTCGATCCGAGAAGTGATGCAGCAGCCTCTCAACAACCTCAATCAGTTGGCAGCACGCACCAGCCACATGGTTGCTGCAGGTGCCCAAGGATTTCAAGAACACATCCACACAGTCTCCAGCCACACCGTCGTCGACAGCATCCACGGCGTCGCGAGCCAAGTACCGCAGCGAATCGCTAGTCAGCTTCACGGTCTTCAGTCGACAGTCGTTCGCACCGTCCAGAGTCTTACATCAGCCAACGCAGAGGCAAGAGCCGACATCCAGCAGCTCGGGCGAACCTTGCAAGATCTCCTTGGTCGACACAATCTCCTCGAGACGAGTTTATCCAGTGGCGCCCGTGAGGCACTCCATAGCATGGCTGAGACTGCGTCCCCGCTGCCTGAGTATGTCATCACTGAACTCTGTGAGTCCAAGGCACTGGTGATCTGTGTAGGACACTGCGCGAAGCACGAGCTTCTCCAGCTGCGCACCCTGATCAGTCGCGCCGCTTCCTCTGGCGTTGCGTTGGAGCTGCTGGCACTGTGGGGATTGGTCCACACCACGATCAGCACTGCGATACCTGCGGAAGAACTTAAAGCACTCACCACGACTGCATTTGAGTCGGTTCAAGGCGACGCAGTCGCTGCGACGAAGGCTGTGGGCAGTATTCTGCAGGTAGCAATCACGTCCTCGATGGCCCTCGCTGCTGCGGTGAGTGTCGAATTCCAAGGCGCGGTCAAGAGCATGGCGGAGAGCGGTGTCCAACTGTCGTCTCACATGCAAGATGAACTGGTCGCGAATGCCAAGCTGATCGGTGCTGCTCTGCCAAGCGAGCAGCTCCAGCAACTCCAGGCTCATCTCGTTCAGACAGTTGGCGCCGAGTACGAGGGGCTTCAGCGTTTCGGCGAGCAGCTCAAGCAAGCTACCGCGGGTGCCACGCCAGTTGTCAACGTCCTTGCTGAAGGTCTCAAGAGCGTCGTGTACGACAATCCGTTCACGGCTCTCATGTCCAAGGCCGATGCATCAGTCGATACCCTAGTGGCTCAGAGTCGCGCGGCGGTCAACGAGACGGTCTCAGCGATCACGAACGGTATCTCATCGTCTGTGGGCTGTGGCTGCATCGCATCCCTCGCTTCGGCGCTGCCACCGCTGCTTCGAATCGAAATTCTGCGGGATTTTTGCCAGACAGCAAGCCTCTTCTTCACAAACTTGTACGCCGTGGTCGAGAGTCAGAAGAACTCGTCATTGATCCGTGGGACGCAGCTCTTTTTCCAGTCACTGTTCAACATCATCTCTGCTGATTTCGCTGCACTATGGGCGAGTTCAAGGGAGGTTCTCATCGACGCAGGCTTCGGGCTGTTGCTGTTCATGATCGTCATCACCTACGTGGCCTACGTGTGGTTTGCGCTCTCGGGACGCCACTTGCACCGGCGCAGCGAGGAGATCCGCCACGGCCACGAGGCATCTTCCTGGGCGGAACTGGCCGACAAGAAGCACCTGCGCCTGCGCATCTTCACCGCGGTCATCACGCTCTGCCTCAGTGTCTACCTTCCGCTCACGCGCGTGTGTCTCGAGATCGTCGCCGCCATGATCATCGAGTCGAGCTACTCGACAGCACAGCTCGCTACGATGGACGTGGTCTCACCGTCCACATTAGCGATCCTAAGGCGGTACGGCAGCGTCACGTGGCTCTGGTTCCTACTGCAGATTGGTGCGATCGCGCTCGTCATCACGTACACGATACCGCTGCCAGTGCTGTTAGTGAAGGCGATCTCCGAGAACAAGCCCACCGGCTCGCCCGAGAATCCATTGATCACGTACGACGTCGACGGCGAGCAGATCGCGTTCGACGACAAGGTGTACGCGCGACTGGTAGCGAGTGATCCAAGCCAACTCCGTTGTCCCTACCGCTCGCTGTACGCTGGCTTCGAACAGCGGTGGAGCCACTACAAGGTCTTCCAGCTGCTGTTCAAAGTCGCGCTGATCGTGCCGTTGATCCTGACGCAGCACCGAGGCATCCGCAGCACCTTGACCACCGTGATCTACTCGTTGATCCTGCTTCTCACATCTTACGGCACGCCATTCAACGACCCGCTGAACAACGTGATGGAGATCAGCGGCAAGATCGCCGGCCTGGTGACGTGCGTCGGCGGCCTACTGCTCGCATACTTTTCGACCAACGACCGTGTCCAAGTGGTTGTTGGCTTCCTCATCAACATCGTCAACGCCGTCAACTTGGTCGTGATGCTAGTGATCGTGTTCTTTGGGATCCCAAAGACTCGTCTGTGGATCAAGAATCGGCTAGGCACACTCACGTTTAGTGATACGGTGTGTGATATCCTGGACGGTCCATCGCACAAGATCATCCCACACTGGGACCTTGAGAAGGAGGTCAAGCATCGCATCTGGCACCACTTTTGGCACGCGCTGCTGCTCTCGATTGACAACAAGAAAGAACGAGAGAAAGTGATCCAGCGGCTCTCCTATCTGCAGCGAGCTGTGACTGAGTCGGGCCTCGAGAACGTCAAGCGCCACTGGGCCGGCCACGCTGATCCGTACATTGCGTGCATGCGACTGGCCACGAGAAGACTACTAGAAGGCGTGGACGTGTACTGGGACGATGCCCGAGGTGCGCGCGACGGCGTCCTCGATTCCGCGAGCTACTTTGGCAAGATGTACGTGCGTCCTTACCCATTCCACTGCGTTGTTGTGTACGACGACTCGGATGACGAGGCCATCATCCGAGAGGACAAGTTCGCGATGTTCTTCTTCATGAACTTCTCACCCGAAGTGCTCGCGAAACGCGCATTACGACAACGGCTTCGAGCGCTGAGCGAAGATGAGGTCGGTATCCATTTTCCGTTTGCACGACAGGAGAGTGTGACAGTGGAAGACGGCACCGAGACGGTGACGACGACAGATGCCGAGGGCAAAACCCACACGGCCACCAAGACGAGGTACTCGAACGTCTCGTTCACCTGCTTCTACAATGTCGGTGTGATCCGCGTCGCTTCCAACTCGACCAAGCACGAAATGGCTGCGGGCTTCCACGTGACGATGGTGTACAACGATGGCTATGGCGAAGCCATCGCTCCACATACGGGGAAGGTCCACCCACAGACGAATCGCCAAGTTGTTATGGGTCCCGATCATCTCGGGCTGACGCCTGAGATGCAAGAGAGTCCTCAGCTTCGGATGATCTTCCAGCAAACACACAATCGGTGGGAGCCAGGTGTCCAGAAGTTGGTGGAGAAGCATCACCAGTACCGTTGCAAGTTGATCGAGCGCCACGAGCAAGCCAACGGCGTGCTAGGTGACGGGTTCTGGTACTTTGTCTTCAACAACCCCAAGCTCTCGCGGTATCAACTCGTCCACTACTTGAAGACGGAAGAGATCAACCCAGTGCTACGCAAGCTTCCTGAGACGCATGCGGCATCGCTTGACTTCCTGTATCAGCGGCTGGGCTTCGTGAACTCGCACCCGGCGTGTCGACTGTGGTACGTCTTCTGGGACGATGTCGTTGCTCGCAATGGCTCGATGAAGAAGCTTGTGCCATTGTCGCGTGAGTTAGATCCAGCGCAGCCATCCTCCATCGCGTATCGCGTCATGAAGCGAGACGAGCTCGTGCAGTGGCTCAAGGAGCGAAAGGTGTATGGCCGACCGTTTGCGTGGCAGACACTTCTACTTGGGCGTCGCTGTCTATTCCACGAGCGCATGCTGCAAGTGCTGTACGAGCGGATGCACTCGTTCATGGAGCCGAGCGCTGTACCGGTCAAGTCACGAGGCAACCGAGTCTGTTGCTGGTAACCAGGACAACGAGACACACTTGGAAACAGTGCACAGGAATGCATTACGAAGAGGAGGATGCCAGCCTAGCAGCCGCGGCCACCGATGATCTTGAGGCACTTGGTGCTCGGGTAGATGGAGCTGATGGTGACCATCACGGACCAGATGAGCCGTGAACATGCCCATCAGTTTGTGCTTGCCGCCGTGCTGTTTGAGCTGCTGGGTTTGCTGCTTCGGCGCTGGCAGCAGCGGCAGCCAGAGCAAGCCCCTGAGGTTGACATGTACCGGATGGCCAGGTCAGAGGCGACATCGACCCTCACGTGGTGTTGCCAGCACCATCACCAAGACCGTGGACGCGCAGTTCGATGTCGGCAACGACTACTGTACATCGCTGAGGAGATGCGCTCGCCAAGGTCCACGTTGAGCTCGGCCATCGTCACCACTGGTGGAGGGTTGGCTTCGTCTCCGAGTGCGTGTTGCGGGGCAGTCGGTGGATTGTGTGGAGTGAGCTGGTTGAGAACGAGGGTGGCGCGAGGGCGTCGGACACGTTGATGAGCTCTTCACTCGTCGAAGACGCCACCTTGTGGGTGAGAACTTGGGCAGGCTGTCCCAATTGTTGAGGGCGGAAGGTGTCGACGCCAAGTTGAGAGTGTGAGCGGGTCTGTAGACTCAACCGAGTGACGCTTTCGACGCTGAGTGATGGCGACGATAGTATACGCTGTCAGCACGGTCAACGTCGCACCATTGGGGTGAGTCAGGCGGCAGCAACAAAAACTGTGACGTGGTCGAGGGTGCCAAGCAAGCAGTTGCGTTGATTCAGTATCATAGCCGCCGTGTGTTGATTCCGTCGTCATTTTTATACTACGTAGTATGCACGACTCCATGTTCTATTGGTTTACGGTGAGGGCGGTGCTGTCCCCACAGGCAGTTCTGGGTCGGGTGGTAGACTTGTTTGAGGTGGGGCAGTGCGGACCCAGCATGGAACGCGTCCAGCAGTGGACTGCAGCTCGCGTGCTTGGGCAGGTGGACACGGCGGAGATCAGTCAGTGCTGTGAGCTCTCCGACTGATCGGACACGCGTGTCCAGTACACTGAGCACGCGCAGATTGGCCAGCGCTGTGAGGTGCCACACGTCCACGACGGGCGTGCCCTCCACGGACAGCTCCTCGAGTTGAGCCATCCTGGTCAGCACAAACAGATCCGACAGCGACGTCCAGTGCACATGCAGCTTGCGTAGCTGGGTCAGTGACCGCAAGAAGGAGTGGTCCTCTGGCAGTGGCTGTGCCTGGCTGCCCTTGCGTCCGATTTCGAGACTCTCTAGCTGGGTCATCTGTGCGAGCGAGTGGAGGCCGATGCGGTCCACATCTTCCAGGTACAAGTGCCGCAGGTCGACGTACTTGGCGACCAGTTGATTCACGTCCACACGGGTCAACACACTGAGCCGTGCGAGCTGTGGTGCGGCTGGGTACTTGAAGTATTCCGAGTACGTGAGCACAGAGACCCGCATCTCTTTGAGCTTGAGCAATGGTGGCATGCCCAGCCGATACAGTGACGACACGTGGAGCACCTCCAGCTCTTCGAGTTGACTGAGGAACTGCATCGAGTTGAGGTGCGGACGCAGCCCGTCGATGTAGAGCTTGCGCAAGTGGTACAGTGTACCAAGGTTCGAGAGGTCGATGTCCACGTCCTGCTTGATCCAGAGCTCTTCCAGTCTCTGGAGCGAGGCCAGCGGCGTCAGATCCGGAAACTTTTCGCCTGCTAAATTCAGTACACGCAATTTCTTGAGTGGTACGAGCGCGTTGAGTCGTGGGATGAAGCGGGACCAACTCAGGTTTAAGTGTGTACAGTTGGCCAGCGACCGCACAAACTCTTCACGGTCGTCGAGGCTAATGGACTGGACGTTGGCCTCGGAGATCTCGAGGTGCTCGAGCTGCTCGGCAATGTACGCCAGCGACCCCAGCCGAACGATCGACTTGTTGTTGACCAGCAGACGGCGCAACCGGCCAAGTGCACGCAGCGGGGAGAGATCGTGGACGTGGGACGTGTAGCTCAGGTCCAGCGACGTCAGCTTGGCCATACTCGTGATCGGTGCAATGGTCCAGAGCGGCGTGAACGCCACGTTGAGTTCCAGTAGCTGTGTGAGAGCGAAAAGTGGCGTGATGTCTCCGACCGACGTGCGCGATAGATCCAGGTACTGGAGCGAGGCCGCCACGGCGTCGATGCCCGTGACGTCGTCCAGTTCACTGAGATAGGACAAATCTAGTCTCCGTAGCTGCCGAAACGCTTGCAGTGGTGCGAGGTCGAAGGACGGCGCTCGGGGCAGCATGTACTGATAATGGTTCACTCGCAGGGACTGGAGCCCCGTGAGCTTGCTCTGGATCCGGAAAGCGGAATGCATGTCAGCAAACGAGACGTGCTGGATACTGGATCCAACAACTGGATCCAGGTGCTGGATAAATGTGTTGGTGTGCGCTTCGTCCGGAGAAATCTCGAGGCGCGTGGTCCGCGAGAGTTGGTGTCGGAACGCCGAGTGTGACGCCCCGCAGCAGCTCTGCACGACGTGGAAGAGATCCTGGAGAGAGAGGTACGATGCAATTGCAGCGCTCACATCTTCCTGTGTACGAAGAATAGAGAGGAGAAGCGGAGGAGTGGCGTCGGCGGCCTCGACCGCCGCGCTCCGTGCCATCACCATCGATCGATCGATCAATGGGCTTCTTTGAGCGAAGAGCTGTTTGGTCTGTTTCGAATCAATTCAGAGAGGTCCCAATGAACTTATTTAAGATACTAACAATAATTGGTCAATATGTGTTCTGTAATAATTGTTCCAATGCTGAATATCGTATTTTTAAAATACTTATTAAAATACTGAATGGTAACCATTCCGACAAAATTTGTCCGAGAATGTCCGAATCCCCAAAAATAACCTAAAGTAGTGTGAACCACATGTTTCCCATACAAAAGTGATCAAAATGACAGTGTTCTCCGCTCCCGTGGGTGGCGCTACGTTTGTCACAAACCGGGCCGCCCTCCGCTCCGCTCCGGGTGCTGACCAACCTTCGCTGCGCTGCGGTGGCCGGTTTGTGATCAAGCCTCGCGCATTTCAGGAATTAGGATCTGGAATGAGCATTAGGAGAAGTCCTAGAATCAGGGTTTCCATATTAGTTCGGACAGCTATTTGGTACTGACTTATGGTAGCATCAGACTCAGAGTCAGTGTCCGAATCGTCACTTTTATCTACTAAACGTTAAAAAAGTATCCATAATATTACCGTATGGACGTTAAATCTTGTGAATCAGTCGTCACGCGCCAACATGGTGCCAACTGGCGAATGCTATCGACGGCGGCCACGTCGCGGGCCGGGCGCGAGGTGTCAGGAGCTATCACACGACGAGCAGGTGATGCGCCATCTCATAACCAAATTCTGTTCGTGTCTGCTGGGCGCATCCCGCATCGAGCTCCGCGGAGTCGAGCACCAATGGCTCCACGAGTGGATCGCCGTGGGGATGGCAGATCGATGCCAGGCCTGGCGTCGCCAGGGCACTTCTGTAAACCAATCCACCGCTACCTCACACTGGCGCCGTTGCCGTGACAAGCTCGAGGCGGTGACCATACTCAGTGTCCTTGCGTGCACGGAGAGCTATTCGTGGCGCCATAATCGACCATTCTGGCGGCAGTTCCACGAGGCCTCGTGTGCATCCGATGGCGTGTTCAAGTGGATCGAGTCCACTAACACGAGCGATTTCGATTTCGTGGCGGCCGTACGGGATGACACCTCGCTGCCTCGGTTTCTCCTGGATTTCTCCTTCACCACGATCACGAACGACGTGGTGACGCTGCTGCGTCATGCTTTCCTAGGCAGTCCCCAGTCGATGCGCGTCCCTTTTCTCAATGCCATGGCGTCGTTGGCACCGATCGGTTCACGACGCCATCGCCCGGCAGTGATTCCACTCGCGCTGCGCTTCGCACGGTGTGCTTTCGCATCCACCGACACGCTACCCCGAATCGTGGACTTGGTGGACGCTGTGGGCGATTGCCTGCGCCAACGTCAGCGAGAACTCGGGAACGCGACCAGCAAGGCGTTCTATTTCAACGTCGTCGAGCTCGATATCGGTGGAATCGATCTGACCTCGAGGGAGCTACTGTCTCTGCGACGGCTCGCTCGCTGCAGGCAGCTCAAGCTGGTGATGGATCGAACAATCACGCCATCGACGAACACGGCGCTCGCCTTTGGAGCACTGGTGGAGAGCTGGTTCCCTCGCCCTCCGAAACAATCAACCCAGTCACTATTAACGGACTCACCGACCGCCAGGCTCAGCGAGGTGTCACTCGACTCGAATATCCTGTCGCTTCCTCACGTCGCGTCGCTCTGTTCTGCGATTCATGACAGCGCCAGCCAGGGCGTGCGATCGCTGTCGATGTGTGGGGCATTTCAATCAAGCGATCCAAGCGCTGTGTGGGTATGGGTTGCCTACGCACTGCTGTGTGAAGACTCGATGAGTACCATCGAGCGCGTGGATCTGTCCAATAATCTGCTGCGGATGGTGGACGCCACGGCTGTCACCAAGGTCGTGACCACGCAAGTCAGTCACAGACTGGAAACAGTGTGCGGCTTTACAACAGGCATGATCAACGATGTTCTCCCGAGGAGCCCAGCGGCGTCATCAACGAGATTCAGGCGGCGGAGGGGGAGACAACGACGGTCGGATGAAGCGCGCACCGTCGTTTGGGCTAGTATACCTGCGGGGACTGCTGTGTGTTTACCGTACCCTTCGGTGGCGGAGTCGGCGGCGTTCGTTTTCACGGACACAGCAGTAGGTCGCGTCATTCGTCAGACGCCAGACACGATCGTTGTTGTTGTCCCCGCGTATGGAGTCCTCTCGGTCAACGCAAGCGAGGCAACGATACGAATACCTGGTGCTGCCGAGTTGCTGCCTAGACGGAGAAACAATCTGCGTGCACTCTGCCTCAACTTCATGATGTTTCCAGACCACGAGCATGGGGATGCAGTGTTTGCGAGCTTCTTCAGCAGGATGAGCTGGAACGCACTCGCGATACTGGAGCTGAACGGGAACCCACTGGGGGCCGGTACACTTGAGTCTCTTCTGACGGCTTGCTCAAGACTCAAGTCGTTGCACCTCGAAGCTTGCGAGCTGAGGACAATAGAGCCTCTGCTCACAGGATACGCCGATGGTCGATGTGTAATCCAGCACCTCAATGTTGCCGAGAACGAAATTGGTGGCCACGACGTCGCCCAACTCTGCCGACTAATGATGGACAGAGCTTGCCCCGCATCACACCTCCAAATTCTCAATTTCGACCAGAACCCGATCGGCGCCCAGGGCCTCCAAGCACTCAGTACAGTGCTACGTGAACGCAGCGCACTAACCGAGCTCGTGCTGGATCGCTCACAGGACCCTGACTCGCATTTTCGACGTGCCATGTATCCATACCAAGACCAGCCTCTCGGTGTTCAGCCACTCGCAGGCGACCACAGACGGGAGGTCCACCTCGCTCAAGTCAACCAGTTACGCACAGAAGTCTTGGATGCGTCGGTGATTGACCAGATCTGTAGCTATGCAGGCGAGTACCGCCACCGCAGAGTGATTTGGCGGTAACAGTAAGTACTACTAGTATGCAACACCAATCACATGTGACGTGTGTGTACCATGTCGCAGCTTTTCATTGTGCTGTTGTTTCAGTGCTTGAACAGGTTCGTAACCTTTCGGTTCGGTGCACATATCCACAGAAAGCGCTCTGATTGGCTAAAATGGATGCAAAGGCACGGTTTCTTCCCCTTTTTTCGTGTGGGCTTGAACACAAACCAGCGATCGAACATGGGGCGACCGCGCGGCGCGATCTGGCAGGAGTTTGAAGAGGCGGAGAATGACGCCGACACGGGCAGGGAGCGCGTCAAGTGCAAGCACTGCGAGCGCGTGGTCTCCAAGCGCGTCCACCGCCTGCAGCAGCACCTCGTAGGCTGTCGATCCTATGCGCGTGCCGTCGAACTCAAGCTCACGAGCGACGACGCGCTGCAGCAGATCACGCGATCGACACTGAGCCACAACGTGCTTCTCACGCACACGTCGATGATGGCGGGGCTGCCCTTGGAGCCACCACCGGGGCTCCAGATC
>JAADXF010000728.1:0-12573 GCA_023337575.1 Pythium chondricola | reverse complement strand
TGTAGGAGCTGCCTGCAGCAAGATAATCTCTGTCAGCAACGGTTTACTAGATAGGCAACTAAACCATACCTATTCCATGCGAGGCGCTTGTTTGAGTGACGAACGAAGTAAGCCACATTGTTGGCAAAACAGTACTTCACCATCTCTTCGTGGAAGACAGCGAAAGAAGGAGCCTCCACGACTGGAAACTTGTCGAGGGTATTCGGCTCTTGTTCGTCGCAACGGACCTTGTGCTCTTCGAGAGCTTCTCGAGGCAGCGTCGTGCGTGTCTTTTGTCTTTTCTGTTGGACTAGATATTATGAACGTGTTAGGGTACACTTCATTTCGTGACCAGTGCGACTTCATCACCTCATGGCAGCGCGCCTGGTGGCGGGCGCACAATCTCTGTGATAATGTCAGCTTCTTCACACTGGTTTGCCGGGTCATCATCATCGCCGTCGTCACTCGCGGCATCGGGAGGATGCCTCTCCAGCGTCAAAGGCATTGACGGCATTTTCAGACCAGCAGCAATTGAGCGGCTTCGACGGAGAGCAGAGATAACTGCGACCAAACATGTGGTCGGGGGGGGAGGATGGGGGGGAACGAGAGGCGGAGGCGGGATGACCAAGTCTGCGTTTTCATGCGTTTTCATGCGGAGAGGAGCGCGATCGCGCCGTGTTTTTTGTACTTGTATATACTTTTTGTCTGGGGGCGACCGCTTCGTACTTTTTGCTTGGCCCAGACTCTGATCGACGCGCGCAATCGTCAAGCGCAAACCACTGCAAGGAAATTAACGCGATAAGTTACGCCGAAACATTACCGCATTCTTCGCGTAAAATACGTGCTTGAAAAAAGTACCACTAAGCGCTTCGCACCTTTCCCGCATAAAAGCGGTTCGTTTGGTGACGCAACGAGGTGGTGTGGCACAGAATCAGACCACACAGCCGGACGCTTTGCAGCCAAAAGCGAGCAGCACATACATCAGCAAGCGGAGGTCGCGAGCCTGACAGGAAACGCATCCAGCCGGTGAATCGTGGCCACCAAGTCGACGGCAATCACCAGCCTGTGAAGGAAGACTGCGTATACAGTACCTGTACTGTACTGGTACAGAACATACTGTTCTGAATGCAGTCGACAATGGACGCACAGACTGTGCGGTCTGTACGGTCATGATGACCACCGTTGCGGATATATGTGCAGGTGTGTCATCGTTTCTCTCTCCCCCTGTGCTGTCTGGTCATCACATGGCATCCCAGTTTGCTTGTCATCGAGCCTGTCGCTGTGCAAGAAGTCCCAGGTGCCACGCGCAGTGAGATGAGATGGCAGTCACTCTTACGAGGGAGTTCCATGATCAGTTGACGCGCACGCATGGATGATGAGATGAGAATCAAGACTCTTGATTCTCATCATCTCTTGATCCAAGAGTCAGTGGCGAGTGCCGTAAGTTACGGCCCGTAACTCACGTTCGTGGATTTGTGGACGGGCAACTCGGAGTGTCATGGTACGAGTGATTACCGAGGCTTCAGTGTCAGTCACCCTCCGAGCGATCGATCCCTGCCATAATCTCTACTCACCCGGACGTGCCGGACGTGCCATACATTTTGTATTGGACAGTACAGCAGCAATTGTCATGGATCGATCACTTGGTTGGGTGCTCAGCCACGTTATTGGCTTCCATGCGGCGGAAACTGAGAGATTGGCGATACCGAATAGTCAGTGCTTGCTATTTTTTTAAAATACTGGGCGGGACTCTACTGTACACGACAGCCAGTAGAGTCCCGCCCAGTATTCCAATGATGGGTGTGTCTATCCGTCACAGTAAGCTGGTACCGGTACAGATAACGACGTGTAACTACGCCATGGGCACAACGTGTTTGTACAATATGGGGAGGACGAATAACCCCCAATCCATCTGTATGTACAGAATAGACTCAAAATAGGTGAAAAAGTGCGATAATAGACAACTTGAACAGAAAACAACTAAAATGGGTGTTAAAAAGTACTGGATGGCGTTGTTTGGAGTCGCCGGGATAATACTTTTACGTCGTTATCTGTACTTCAATACTGTAGGCTACAGCTGTGCTAAATTTACAGTCTGTAGCACAGCTTGCTTTCAAGGACGTCAGTACACTTGAAGTCCCACTACCGCAATCCGTTGTCGTCACCAGCCCCTCAAACGGACTTTTGCCAATTTAGGGTGCGATCGCACTAATTTCGCAAGAATAGGACTAATTGGAGTCTCCAATTAGTTTCGCCAGAAATTAGTGCGATCGCACCCTAAATTGGCAAAAGTCCCCTCAAACTCACGAGCTGCTGTTGAGTCTGACCAGACGAACGTGACAATCAGGCTGATTATCAGCCACGCATCGCCTCATGCCGCCGCCAGCTCCGATTGGCCCATGTGGCCCGATAATCACCGATTCCACGAGCGCTTCGATTATGGGGATTATTTATCGGAAATGCTACTGCACATGAAATATTAAGGTGCATGTACGTACTATTACAGGTATGTCCGTTCTATGCACAAAATGCTGCCGCGCTAGAATGCATAGCGTTGCGCGCAGCTCTCGAAGTTTTGAAGGGCGTCGTTCACCTCCCTCGCCTACTCAAGAGCGATCGGTCGAGGTGTTCCTCATGTAGGTATTGCGAATTCCGCTGAAATTTGCCGTTTTGGGACGGAACACAAATTTGAAGCGAATCGTCCCCTAAATCGATCTAAGATCACTGATTTGTCGAAATAATCTATGTTGAATATATTTGTCCAATCAATGCTGCTTATCTTGTCGATTTGCCAGTCAGAAATTGTTCCAATCGTACACAACACCTCTTTACTTGACATTTTCGATCATATAACACAGGGGATCGATTTGAGATCGATTCGATTTGCGGGGTTCAGCGAATCGATCTAGGAAATTTTGAATGAAACTCGCAATAGCATCCCTGGAAGTGGAAATCCACAATCGCATCCAAAACGTACTTAATCGGGATTCTTGCTGTGCATAAAATGGACTGTACATTCCCAATACATATGCTCTACATATCCGCTACATGACCTTAATTACATGTTCACTATCACCCGCCATAATTTATGGCGGTGCATCCAAAGCCACGCCTTCTGTTGAGTGAGTGGACCGTTGGGCTCTTCCATCCAACGAACAGTCTCAGCAAGGGGATCATTGTTATCTTCCTTTGGATTGGCTAAACATTATGTTTCAGACGTTTGATTGGCTGAAAGGGACCAACCGACGTCTTTGATGACCGAAGCTGCGCACATGGTGACGACACATGCGCTTCCACTCATCCGAGTCAACACGTTGGCTGGCGCTTTGCCGTGCGTCACGCATCATGTCCATGCACGCTCTGCTGCATGACGCCGTTCATGATGAACGGAGTCATGCAGCAGAGCGTGATGAACTTCATCCATCGCTCTCTCACACAGCCTGTGAGTGAGTCACAGGATCCCGATGACGAATCCACCACCACTTCCTCATTCTCACCGTCAAGCATTCCACTCACCACGCTGTCTCTGTGCTGGTGCGGTTGCTGATCTTTCCTTGAGGATCGGATCACCACCTCCATAGTATACAGTACCGGAAACAAGAACAGAGTGTTCACGCGTGTGCTGCCGCCACCATCATCACCCTCCCTCCTCCGCACACCGAAGTAGAAGTGCGACACACAGTTAAAAGTGTGTACGCCTTGTTCACTTCCCCCGCCAGCTTGCACAGTGTACAGTGCCTTCCCCACTGTACCATACTTTCGATGGCGCCGAGTCAGCGCAACAATCACTCCGTCCTCCTCCATCCGCTCCCCTCCTCCTCCTCTCGGAAACGAAGCATGCCGTCGTCCCCTTCGTCCCCTTCCTCCTCCGCCGCGGCCACCACCACCGTCCTCCACGACGAACACGCACTACTCGCGGCCTACGAGACACGCCCCACGCGCCCCAAGCGCTCCAGCAGCGAGCGCAGCAAGGAGTTCCGCGCCAAGCGCAAAAAGTACGAGAGCGAAGTGCAGCAGTCGGTCGATAGCCTCCGCCGCGAGGTCGCCGAGCTCACGATGCGCCACAATATCTGGCAGGAAAAACTTGTCCACCTGCGCACCAACCTGTCCGGCTCGCTCGCCAAGCTCGTGCGCGAGTACTACCTCGTCTTCCAGCACGGCCTCGCCCTCTCCGACCCCTCCCCCTCCTCCTCCTCCACTTCCTCCTCCTCCACTTCCTCCTCCTCGTATATGGAGAACCCCAAGACCAAGTACCAGCTCGACTTTCTCCGCCAAGCGATGGACCCGGAGGTCCAGGTCGGTGACCAGGTGGGCATCCCGGCGCTCGTCGAACAGTGGCGGGTATACACCATGGCCCACGCCAGTCTCTTTGTCCAAGTGGGCGACGTCACGATGCTCGGCAGTGACGAGGACCCCGTGCTCCTGCTCTGCTCCAAAGTGCACGTACAGTACTCGCGTGCGACGTTCGAGATCATGTTCCCCGGTGCACTCGCACACGCCCCGGCGCTGGTCGACAAATTTATGGGCAAGCATGTGGTTTACGACTGCGTCACCTATTTTCGCTTTACGAGTGAAGGACGGATATGCTTTTACGACCACGACATGGGCCTCGTGGAGGGCCTGCTGCGTGTGGCAGACTCGATCAGCGACGTGCTCGCGCTCATGAAGTACTGCTCGTGTGAGATTCCGAGAAGGAACCACGACGCCATGCCAACGGATCGCATCCACGTCAAAGTAGAGTCGGTCCAGGCTGTTCACGCTAACCAGCAGAGCGGAAAGAGCGAGTGCGGGTCGCCCAGCAGCAGCAGCGGCGACGAAAGCGACCGCCGCAAGCTCACCATGAACTTTTTACTGAGCTAGGTCTGATATTGCTAGTAATATTACAGTAGAAATCTATTTGGATGATGGTTCGTACCGTGGTGCACAGTACCAACGTATTGAACATCGGTACTTACTGTAGCCAAGTAAGGCAAGCGTTCTCACGGCAATCACATTGCGCCTGAGAGAAGAAAGTCGCCAAGCGGCACTGCCGCCACCTCCACAATACTGTACTGTATCTTGTCTGTGTCGACTGTCAGTACAGTACCGTACGGCGGTGCGCAATGCTTGACAGCCATCCAGACACGCTGGGTTCACGCCCATCCTCATCCGGTTGCATGGCTCCGAGTGACACCTCAGACGCTGACGTGTCGTTCGTCTGGTCCTGCCGATGGCATGAGCTGAACATCGCTCTCTTCGTCGACGTCAAGAACTTCTTCAATCATCGCGTCGCTCTGGATCGCCATGCGCGCCATTAAAGTGACCACCTCCTTCAGCGAGCACCCGGCGTCCATTAGTCCACGCACAAAGTCGGCGTCCACGGTCTCGGACACGATGCGACCGTCTGGAGAAAACTCGTACCGCTTGATCGTCGGGTAGGTCACCTCCTTGCCCACCAGCTTGGTGACGAGGTTGGCGTCATGCATCGCGAAGGGAAACAATGCATGGAACGTGTCGATCGAGATCCGCACGCGCAAGCAACACTGTGCTACCAAGGTCACTGTGCCGATTCCATCGTCCACGTGCGTCACTTGCAGCGACAGCACTTCCCCAGTAATCGATGCATGTGCCTGTGTATATCGTCGCCATTGGATGATGCCTGCCTCGGGACCGACAGCGTGGCCCAGCACTGCCTCTGGATCGTATACAGACCGCATGAACGCTTCCTGGTGCTGTACTGTGTTAACGATGGCATCGTCGATCAGCAGGCGCTTCTGTCCCGGTCGCTCTGCCGCTGGTAACTCTAGTAGACCATGCCGGAAGAGTCGATGCAACTCAACCACCACTTGACACAAGGAGCTGGACGCACTCGATCGAGTATGCAGCCATCGTGTTTCCCACAGCCGCTGCTTGGTCTCTAATGAGACAATCTCATCTCGTAACGCTTCCACGGTGTGCTCGAGCTGCTCTTCGCGAAGGCGTTGGCGCTCGTGGAATGCTTTGCCACGTTCACGACTGGACTTGGGCTTCCGCACCACGGGCTTCGGCAGCATCGCGAGGAACGCGCCGAGCGGCGTCGAGGTTTCCTTGGCATTCGCTGTGATCTGCGCGAGCCATGCAAGGCTCGGGTTCCCCGACGCCACGCTCATCGGCGTCTCTGGCTCGGGGCACATAATCGTGAGTTGCTCTTCCAGGGGTGAGTGCGCACAATACCGTAGTAGAGTACACCTGAAGTTTACCGCACTGAAATTTTTCTCCGGTGTTCGAAACAACAAAACAAAAAACAAAAATGCCGATGGAAAAATTAAAATTTGTAAATTTCGGTACGGGGAGCAGAATGATGGGTGAATTTGGAAGAGTTGATGGGGACGATTCCATGATGGCTGGCGCCGACGGCGACGCCAATCACAAGGTGACCTCTTTCGCCTGTATAGCAGCACTGTACTGTCCAGGCTGTACACCTTTTTCCCGACGTTTGAACCCGTGTAAGTTCCACGGTGGAACACAACAGAAGAATGCGCAACGGCGAAGGGCCGCCACGTACCAATGGTTTCAGTCAAGTTTACGCGGTCGAATAGCTTGCATGTGATTGATTATTTTTGGCTGGGTCTGCTAGTGTAACTAACGTACAATGGAAGACTAGGCTCCTGATGAATCCGAGAGGATGAACGCCATGCTCAGTCGCTTGCTTGAATCGGAGGGTGTCTCGGAGATGGATGGCGAGGCGGGAGTTGATGTAGTTGGGCTGGGTGTCACGGATGCGTCGCTTGATGATTGAGAGGACGATATATCGAACGCTGGGGCTGTCTCGGAGTCAGGTGCCTCAATAGAGTCGTCGGCTTTAACGATCATGCTGTCCTTGGTGATCGCGGCTCGTTCAAAGAGCTTGGTGATCTCGTTCAACGAGAATCCAGCGTTCAAAAAGCCACCGACAAAGTCCACGTCCACCGTCTCGGCTATAATGCGGCCTTTGTTTGTGAACTGGAAGTGCTTGGTAGAAGAGTAGGTGATCGCCTTGCCGATCATCTTCTGAAGAAACGCCTCGTCGTGCAGCAGATGTGGGAACATCAACTTGAAGGTCTCGCGGGACAGTCGGACTCGAAGGCTGCAGTGCGCTGTCACTGCCACCGTCCCCAAGTCATCGTCCACACTAGTCGCTTCAGCGGACGAAACCTCGGCGGTCATGCACGCATGGGACTGTGTGTATCGGCGCCACTGAATGATGGAGGCTTTTGGCCCAGTCTGGCTCCCGACGATGGCGTTGGCGTCGATCACGCGGCGAATAAACTCTTCTTGCAGTGAGACTTTCTTGACGATGTGGTCATCCACATGCGGCCGCTTCTGTCCTGGTTGCCGAGTCTGTGGCAGATCTAACAGCCCATTGCGGAAGAGACGGTGGTACTCGCGGATCAGCTGCACAAACGATCCGGTTTGGCTCGCGGGCGTGTTCAGGCAGCGCGTCTCGCGCACTTTGCAGCGCATCTCGAGAGATGTCACTTCCTTCCGCAGCCTGCCGACGGCCTTCTCGAGCTCCTCTTCATACAGTCGCTGCCGCTCCCGAAACGCTTTGCCTCGCTCGGCGCTCGTCCGTGGATGCCGTTGCTGTAGCCTCGGGAGAGCCGCAAGAAACGCACTCAGCAGTGTAGAGACACTCTGAGTGTCTTCGTTGACGCGCGCGAGCCACAGGAGGTGCTCTGCGTCCGCTGGTGACGGCGACGCAGCGCGCACTCGCACGCTTTCCATTTTGCCTGTGTGTGAGTACAGTACAGGAGTTTCGTCTCAGAGAGCGTTCGTGTTCGGTATTTTACGTTTAACTTCCGCGAAAAAAACAACGGCGGTGCTACTGCATAAAGTTTATGTACAGTACAGTAATATATATAACGGTAGCGGTATAAAATAATAGAGGTATGTATTTTCTGTGCCCGATACGGTGCCATGTCGTTCGCCTTCTTCTCCTATGGGAGGTGCTATCAGCACTACAGACTGTAGTGCGTAGTCTATAGTACCCCGATCGATTTCAACACTCCTGTCTCGTCTGACTGCACGCTCATCACCATGATACAGTGTTCCGTAGTTTTGGTACAGTACAAGGGACCCTAAAACGAGGTGATGCTACTGTAGTATTACTACAGTAGCATCACCTCGTTTTAGGATATGATACCTCCACAACAACATTGATGGAGAGAGAGGACCTTGACGCGCTACTCAACGGCGACGTGTACTTATGGACCACGGACACGCCGCTGATGCATCTTGAGAGTAATGCGGCTCTACCGTTGGTGCCCCTCCCTCTTCCAAGTTTCGACCAAGCCTTGACTGAACCCGCGCGACTCTATACACCAGATCGAATCGACAACGCCGACGTCACCGATCATCAAGAACGAGGGAGCTCTGCGCCGACCAGGGAGTGGCGCCTGCCTTGTCTCGCGCAAGCAGTTCTTGGCTCCGGAAGACGCTCACCTCGCGCTCAATGTCTTCGCAAAGGATCACGGATACGCCGTTGTCTCTGTGCACACAAACTACGACAAGTCCAACGAACGCCGTCGCGTCGTGTGCGCTTGTGATCGTCACGGTTAAAAGAGCACGCAACCTCGCTCGTCATCAGCAACACCACGCCTAAACACTGCGTCTCGCAAATATGACTGCCCCATGCACGTTACCATCATGAGAGTATTTGGACGAGGGGGAGTTGATGAGGTATGGAAGATCGAGCACCGCGATCGAGCTCTCATCCACAACCACGCTCCGTCACTGTCGAGCACGGCCCACCCAATACATCGTCGAGCTTCGCGGACGGCGGACGTCCGAGAGGCAATTGCCGTGGACGCTGAGACGGCAGTTCAACCTCGCCAGTCCATAGTGTCTCTTCGACGCGACCACCCGGATTTGCTCATCACTCCGCGTGACGTCTACAACGAGCGACAATGGGCTGTCAGGGCGAAACTCAACGGCAAAAGCAAGACTGAGTACCTGCTCAGCGTCCTAGATACCGACAACTACTTCGTCGAGCACCAAGTCGACGAGCGCATGCCTCTCACGCATCTGTTCTTTGCGAACAAGAACGCCATAGCTGTCTACCGCGAGAATCCAGATGTACTCCTCATGGATTGTACGCATCGCACGAATCGCTTTGGGATGCCGTTGTTGAACATCGTTGGTGCTACCGACATGAACACGACAATCTATGTTGCCCAGGTGTTTATCTGGCAGGAAAAGTTCGGCGACTTCGTGTGGGCAATGACTCAGCTGATGAAGATGATCGCAACGCGCTCGATCGCGCCCCCCCAGGTGATTTTCACCGACCGGGACTTGGCGCTGATGAACGCATTGGAGGAAGTGTTCCTATACACACCCGTGTTGTTGTGCTTGTGGCATATTATCAAGGACGTCGAGACCCACGCCAGAAAGAATGGGTTCACTCGAGAGATTGACCATGAGTCATCTACTACCACAACGGTCAAGTTGCGAGACTCAGCGGCACACCGTCAGTTTTGTGACGCGTTCCGACGCGCTGTGCGAGCTACGACCGAGAGTGAGTACGCATTTCGGCGCCACGAGCTGCACTTGTTGTCCCTGACCGAAGCAGCATACACCGACGACACGTGGTTCGATATCTGGCACCGACGTATCGTGCGTTGCTGGACCAATTCCGCACTCCATTTCGGGTTGGAGTCGACCTCTAGAGTCGAAGGCTACCACTTTCAACTGAAGTCGTGGGTGGGCTCGAGCAAGACCGACCTTCTCACCGTCCAGACTCGACTTCAACATTGGTGGGCCCAGTCCGTTGCTGACTACAGGCGTGCAGTCGCCGACGCCGAGATCAAGTATCCTCAGCGACTCGCAGGTAAGATGTACGCGCGTGTCGTACGATTGATCCATCGCCGAGCTCTCGTGTTGTGTGCTGATAACCTCGACAAGCACACGACACCCAAGCCCTGCAAGGGTGTATACTCACGTACCCACGGTCTACCCTGTGTACGTCGCCTGCATCAAGCGCGCGTCGGAGGGCTGCCGTTAGAAACACGTGAGTTCCACCCACACTGGTGGATTCATCGCCAGAACGCAGGTCCACCGCCACCACCGCGAATTCTTGAGCCAGAAACGATCAGCGATCGTCGGGCGCACCGCGCAGAGAACCGACGTAATGAGCGTCTTGCCGGGGGTAGCGAGAACGGCACACGACGGTACTGCAGCGCGTTCGAGAATTCGTTGCAGTAGAGATAAAGCCAAAAAAATATACGTGAAGATTTGCGTTTCAGTCACTCTCTATCACAGCATTGATGAGCGGTCGACGCAGCACACACAGCGAAAGTTAAGCAAGCGGTTCGAGTAGAACACAATCAGCTCAACCTCGGGCTCAATGTTGAAGAGGGCGACGACAGCAACACGAACGGCAGTCCTATGCTTCAGCTCAACAAGCTCACAGTTTGGTCGGCACGAGTGATTGGTGTGACGGGCCATTCCTCCTACCTCGCTGGCATCGATGAAAGCAACCTGGTTCGTGTTCGCGAGTTTGTGTAGCTCCATCGCGTACGAGCTGCGAGATGCGCGTCGCATGGATGTCGTCAGCTGCCCCACGAACTCGTCAACGATCGAGCCGCACTCGATCAAGTGTGTAGCTTGAACACGAAGCCCTTTATGCTCGGTGTAGATAAGCTCCACCGAGATTGACGGTCGAAGACGATTGGAACAGTATGGACCAACGTGGCAGTTGTCATCGGAACAGAACGCCGACGAGGTCGCGTTCCAACAGGAGCCCCGGTGACAGTCGACGAACCGAGGTCTTCGTTGCTGAACTTGACACGGTTGGGGTTTCTATTCTCACTGATGCGCACAACACGACTCGACCAAAGTGGATCCGCGTCTCGCCAAACGTTACCCGCTCTGTGATCTGGTCTTCCTTCGCGAACCCGATCCCGCGCGAAGTCACGCACAAGATCACCTGGTCTTGTCCCTGTGTGGAACCGGTCACGCACGAAGTCTTCGTCGGATGAATCGGACCCTTCATCTGAGTGTAGCCAAGTCCCGGGCGCCGTTACTGGAGTTGGCGCGATTGTCGTTGGACGTGGTTGAACGATATTGTCGTCCGACGATTCGGAGTCCGAGATCATTATCACAACAGAGGGTGCTGGAGGCATTCTTGAAGGTGCTGGTGGGGCTATCGACGCGGCTCGACGCTGAGCTACCGACTCGGCCATCACCTGGGCGGTCACGTCATCAACGATACCTCGCAGCGTCGCGTTCAGGCGAGTTGCAAGTGTTTCACCTGTTATCGCTCCAGCCGTCAGCGAGAAGGTTCGCAGCTTTCGCCAGCATGGAAGCAGAGCCAGTCTTCCCTCTCGCACACGGCGTATTCTTCGAACCATCATCGTCAACGGAATAAGCTCGCCAGAGTCCAGACGCAAGGAATACGGATCCTCTGTCGGCTCGATAGATAGAACCCTAGATGTGCGCAGCCCACGCGGATCTCCACATACAAACAGCATTGAGTAGTACTCGATGCTGTCCCCCGCCTTGAGGCAGTCAGGTGGCAGCATGGCCGCCGTCTGCGCCATCGCGTTTCAGCAACCACTTGAGCTCCCCTCTCAATCCTTCTCACAATAGTGACTTCCATTGTGTCATTGTGTACCAGTTTGAGCTCTCCGTTTGACGACGTTTGTTGGCCTGCCGAGCGCCGACGCTTACCCCGCGCTCTTTCTGACATGTTTTGATGGCTTGTCGATGTGCATATAGACTTGATCCCAGTATGGGGGTAGTGTTGAAATCGATCGGGGTAGTGCTGATAGCACCACCCTTCTCCTATGCATGCGCCATCGGTCGATGTACTGTAACGTTATGCCTCATGTTTGTAGCCTTCCTTGAAGGCGAGTCCTTGACTCTCGTCCGGCTCCCACGAGTCCTCGAGCAAGAGTGCTTCGTCGAAGGCGAGTCGTGCACCAGTCGGTACCTCCAACTCGGTTGATGGGCGCTCTACTTGAGCTCCAGTCGCGCCTGCATCACGACGTCCTTCCATGGCCTCTTGTAACAAATGACCGGCTTGCTAGCGAACCCGCTGGTACTCTGACTGCACCTTGACTCGCCATCATCGCGCTCGCACATGTCCGGCACCGCGATCGGCTGTCGATACGTTGGTCTCCATGGTCGTTCTTGCTTCCCAACCGTGCAGCAAATAGAATGGTTGCTCCTGCCGCACTCGGTCGTAAGAGGTGTTGAGCGCGAACACCAGCCGATCCGCGAACTCATCCCAGTCGCGCTGGATTGGATCCGACGCGTAGAGCTTGACTGCGCGCGTCACCGTCTGTACCATGCGTTCCGTGGTGCCGTTTGCCTGCGGCCGATACGCGAGCGTCACCTTGCTGCGCTGGTTGATGAGCTGATTGAATGCTCTGAAGACTTGACTCATGAACGCAGGCTCGCGGTCATGCCGGATCACTTCACTCGCACCGAAACGCCGATAGACACAACGCTCCTATGCTTCTGCTACAGTCTGGGCGTCGCGCGAGGGGTTTGCTGCGACGATGTAACGGGGCGTTCCCCGTTATCGCACCCTAGCGCAGAGTCTGGAGCTTCCTGTGCTCCTTGGTCGCTCTCCTAGCGACGTGACTCGGCCGATGT
>JAADXF010000727.1:0-12582 GCA_023337575.1 Pythium chondricola | reverse complement strand
TGGGTTAGGTGTACGTCTGTGCTAGCTCGGACCATCTCGCTCCTTCATTTCACGTACGCTGGCAGTGCATAATATGATTCACAACACCACACGGCGGGCAGCACTGCTACTACAACGAAGCGCCAGACCACATCGTGAGCCACGCAGTCGACGAAAGAGACGATAGACAGGCACAGACACAGGCGTGGGCACAGAAACAAGCACAGGCATCGCAACGTGGCCGGCACCAACTGGTACGGACAACGGTCACTGGGGGGACGAAAGAGAGTGTGGTGCGTGTGTGTGTGCGTGTGTGTGTGTGTGTTGGGTAGGATGGTGTTGGGCGTGGACGCATCTACCGCTGTCCGAGGAGAGCGAGCAAAAACCCAGCGAGGCGGCGATATTGACAGGCTCGCTCTTGCTCTGGCTCTCGCTCTCGCTCTTGCTCTCTCTCTTTCGTCGGCCTGTGTCCCCTGGCTCTTGTTGGTTGTGATCCCACTGCAGGGTGCGTCCACTCGTCAGTAGTCGCGAGCGTCGGAATCTTGTTGGAGTCCATGTCATCTCGATGGCATTGCGCAAGGTGCCACGATACAACGTGATATCGGATGCATCTCAACGGCGCATTGAGCCGTCGAGGCAGCCATCTGTCTACCCGTTCTCGTTCCAGCTCGACTCTGAACGACCTAATGGTGTTATTTGAGTCTGACTTAATTTTTTTGGTAATAATTTCCACTACCGCATTTCCGTCAACGAGAAACTGATCAACAGATTGTTGATAGTTTTAGCCAATCAGAGTCGCTTGCGTCCCGAAGCGCCATGGATTCGATAGGAAATTGATGCCGATGAGCACATTCACCTCAATTGCGTGCGTAATCCGATGCTGCGCGCCACTCCTGAGCTCCCTCCACCACGTCATCGAATCGATTGATTCGATGCTCGATGCGTCCACGAGCTTTACGCTCAGAAGAGCTGCACAGTTCGGCTCATCTTCTTGCTTCCAACGAGTGCTACGCCGTGAGCTACTCACCAGCCCAGGTGCAGATGCACCGAGCACCGAGATAAATCTCGCCGACGCGATGCATAGCGCCGTCAAACGCAAGAGTATTGGCATCGTGCAGCTCATCCACTGCGCGCACCCGCAGCGACTCCCGGTTCGCGTGCTTCGTGTCGCCGCGAGCATCGGCGACCTGGAGATGCTGCAGTGGCTGCTCACCCACCGAGTGGACGACGTCTGCTGTGCGCAGCCCATTGGCATTTCATGTATCGAGCAAGAACGCTTTGATTGTTGCCTGCGTAGCACCGCCCAGGCCGTGATCAGTGCGAGGCATCTGTCAATTGTCCGGTGGTTGTTTTGACAAGGACTCGTCTCGAGCTTGAAGGGCGCCGGTGACGCGGCAGCAGCGACTGGCGATATCGACATGGTTAAGTGGATCCATGACCAGCAGACACCTTCAAGCTTCACTGCTGCTGCGATCGATGCTGCGGCCAGAGAAGGCCACGACGATGTGGTGCGGTTCTTGATTGCTAATCGCTCGGAAGGCTGCACTGCTGCGGCGGTCAACGGCGCCATCATTCGTGAGCACGACACCATCGTGGAAGTGCTCCATTCCAGTGGTATCGCAAGGCAAGACGTCTCATGGGCACTCGTGTGGGAGGCAGCGGACGGGGGGCGCCTCGACATCTTGCAGTGGAACCACTATGCCATGTACCACTCGGTGTACTTGGACTCCGCGATAGGTGCAGCAGCGGAAAAAGATCACCTTCACGTCGTGCAGTAGCTGGCGATACAGCGAAAGATCATGTGTCGAGTCGCCGCGCTTTCTGTCGCCGCAGGACGTGGTCACTTGCGTACCCTTCAGTGGATCCACGAAAATGGCTGTGGAGTATGGGGAGAGGAAGTGATGGATCGTGCTTCCCAAGAAGGGCAGCTTGAAGTCCTGCGATGGCTTCACACCAATAGACCAGAAGGATGCAATACGTTTGCAATGAACAGCGCCGCGATGAACGGCCACCTCCACGTCGTGCAATGGCTACACGAAAATCGGTCGGAAGGATGCACACGAGACGCGATGAACCGAGCTGCCGAACGCGGTCACCTTGATGTCGTCCAGTGGCTCCACGCAAACCGATCTGAAGGATGCACAACCGCCGCGATGAATCGTGCAGCGCTGTATGGCCACCTGGAAGTCGTGCAATGGCTCCATTTCAATCGGGCAGAAGGATGCACAATCGACGCGATGGACGAGGCTGCAGCCGAAGGCCACTTGGGCGTTGTAGAGTGGCTCCACACTAACCGAAGCGAAGGCTGCTCGACGACAGCGATGGATCTTGCACCACTACCAGTGGTAAAGTGGTTGCATCAGAACCGCCATGAAGGGTGCACGGTATCCGCCATGGATCGAGCCGCTCAAGTCGGTGATCTCGGTAAGTTGGAGTTTCTTTTCAAAGTTCGTGGCGAACGATGTAGTCCAGAAGCTGCAGTGCGCGCTGCCAAGAGTGGGCACGTGTACATCGTGCAGTGGCTCTATCAGCACGTGTCCGATATCTTCGATCACGATCGAGTCACAACTGCAGCAGTCAAGGCGAAACATCAGCATGTCATCAACTGGCTGAGTGAGGTGGGCGTCAGCAGCAGAAATGCGAGTGAGTGACAGGCGTCCAGAGTCTGTCGCGAGCTCGACTGAAGTATTGAGCGTGTTCGTCTAGCTGGTACCCAAAACTCAACTGTGTCAGTTGACCAATCCGGGCTCGCAGCATGTAACCTCTCCTGGTGTCAGGGTGAGCAATGTACAGAATTGCATCCATTCGATGACAAGATGAATACTAGTAACCATTCGATGACGAGGCATGAGTACAGCAATGTGCTTAAATTTTGATTTGTGCTGGGTCAAACAAGCTCGGACTATGAGTACACGAGGGCAGCTGAAAGGTGGTGCTGGATGAAGCCGCTTGTCTGTACTTCCAGTCAATATATGAATTCAAATCAATGTACGCAGTAGTGCAGCCAGCTCGTCTACTCGATGTCGTAAGCTGCGTAGGGGCCTCTCTGTCGTCGCCTCTCATCATAACACGAACGGCAACCGCACGGCCTGATGTCCAGCGGGATATCGTAGAGCAAATACCTCCCGCACGGTGGTTCAGCGCTGAAGTGGAAGATGCTTGTCAGAGTCGAACTGTGCCAAGGCACGGGAAACGCCAGCTGCTTGGACGACGCTCAGCAGCGCAAGCCTGGATCGTAGCGGCAGTTGTCGACTTTGTAATTGCGGTGGATGGAGCAAGGAGGAAATATCTCCGGGACTTTGGTCGGGTATCATCACCCCATGTGAGTCCATCAAGCTTGGGCAAGTGAACTGGGCGTAGTTCATTGACTCGCATGCATTCACCGCACGAGAGGCGAGGGCTCTATGAATTGGAGGAATCACAACGCGCCGCAGCAACAGGCGACCAAGATCCAGGATTTTCCGAACCTACTTAACCACTCGGTATGGTCCCTCATACCATTCCCCCGCAATGCTGAGAGTGTGGATTTTGCTCACTCCCCGTTGAAACACGTCCACGAGTGGCGCAATATTCTCAAGATTGTGGCCACTGATGTTCAGCTGCTCAACGTCCGGCGTCGCTGTGATGATGTGTGCGAGCTGGCTATCGACCAGACGCATATTGGGCAGGCTGAGGCGCTCGAGCGGGCCACCAATCACCCGCATCAAGTCAAGAAGCATCGCATCATGAACCGCGGCTGGTGTCATTGGCTCCCGCGACGTGACATCACCGGCTCGCACAGCATGGTCGCGGTTGCCCACTCGAACGACTTGACGTGATGGAGGTCGCAACCGTCATGGCAGTAACGTTGCCTGGGTTCTTGTCGAAACAACAGCTTCAGTTGGAATCCATCCGAGCCTAACACCTGGGATCACGATCGCGACAGTACCATCAACTGCGCCAAGCTTCTCGAACTCGGCAACGCCATCCAACGTACAGAGCTGCTGCCTTGAACCCGACGTCGCATCGCTATAGGCTACGGTCACAAACGTTCGAGTGGGAGACTGGACGTCGATCTGTTCTTGTTGTAGATCACACAGGTACTCAACTCCGGATACGCGCTGAAGGACAGCCTGAAAAGCCATCATCCACGCTGCCGTCAGCAGTCTCTTCTCCGTGTCGACTTCTGATGACCGCACGACGAGTGAGGTCACTTGGCTCTTCGAGTCGGCGTGGAAGAAACCAAACGCCAGCCACGCAGCGAACGATACCGGATGTCAAGCTCCGTGAGGCTGTGCCCATCCAAACAGTGTACTAGGGACACGATCGCTGGAAGGAGCCCAGCGTCGTCGAGTCGTAGACGCTGTAGGTGACTCGCTCTGTCAACAAGCGATTGAAGACAGGGCTGCACCAGCGCAGTACCGGCGTCGTTGACGCGACCGAGCTGTATGCGCGTGATCGAGGAGTGGGGCAACTGGCCTAGTATCGCTGCTGCATCCGAGTGGATAACACAGTCAGGCCCAAAGCATACTGTGGTGACTCGAAAATGGATGGCCCTGTCCGCTCGCGTGGCTTCGTTCTGTTCGAGAAGAGGCTTGAGTTGGGTGGCCAGTTGGAGAGAGATCGTTCCGGTAGTGAAGCTCACGCCGATCTCAACAGTGAGGCCACGTCGATGAGAAGGGTTGCATCGCTCAAGCAGCACGTCGAACGGAGGGTTCGCTTCAGTATGTTCGAACAGGAAGTACCCTAGCATCTCGCCACAGTCCACGAGGCTTGGATCGGTTGGCACACACAACAGGAACCTTGGCCGTGGGCTGTGGCTCATTGCGATCAAGCCCCTCTCCGTCTCACAGTGCTTGTCATCGTGCTCTGCAGACGCGTCCAATTCGCGGACGAGATCGATCCAAACCGAGTACCCGTCCGGATGGCTAAACCATCGTCCGATTCCGATTCTGGAAAGACACATGGTCGCATCCCATTTGGAAGGGCCAGGCGTGGCAGCAAGCATGGCAAGCAACGCCACAAAGTCTCTGCGTCACTGGATGCGCGTCTTCTTCAGTTCTGCGGTGGTAGACTCGAGGATATCGTCGAATGGGCGCAGACCGAGCCACACATCTTCCGTGGCAGGCAGGATTTGGCCGGGGACTTTGTCGAGCGTGATCACGCGCATCACAGGCGGCGGCTCGGTTGGGTCGTTCCATTGACGCGGTCTCCATTTCGGGAAGCTTGGTAGCTTGGCGACGCTGTGCGCATACTGCGCGATCGCCTGCTCGATTGTTGGCTCCGCCATTGTTTTGTGAAGCTTTGGTGGGGTTTGTTGAAGAAAACACGATCATTATCGTAATTATTTATACGAGTCGTGCTTATCCGAGTAATTTACGATACCGTGTTCTCTCGTTTTTCAAATCACGGCGCGCGCCAAGACCGGCATTCAAAAAGGCCCAAGTTGAACGCATCCCCACGGGAAAAAGAAGCGCTGCTCTGCGACGCCACAGCGCACGCGCTAGAGAAGCTACGAGGCTGCAAGTACATCCTCTTCATGGCGGACGACGAGAACGTCAAAGTGTTTTGCCGCGTGCGGCCGCCGAACGAGCGCGAAGGCGGCGCCGCGGCGGCATTTGTCAAGAAATGCGTCGCCGTTCCTACCTCCGATCCACTCCAACAGACCGTCACAGTGCAACTGAGAGGCATGGGCCCACAGGCAGTGCCCAAGACCTTTACATTCGACCGCGTGTTCAGCGAACTGTCAAGCCAGAACGACGTATTCGAAGTCGTGGGCGTGCCGATCACACAAGCGTGTCTACAAGGCTACAACGGCACTATTTTCGCGTACGGACAGACCGGCTCGGGCAAGACATTCACGATGCAAGGACCCGACGATGTGATCGACACGGAGGCGCGTCGCCTGTCCGAGACCGAGCTCAGTCTGCGTGGAGTGGTGCCACGCGTGTTTGATTATCTGTTCAAGAACTCTTCGTCGAGAGGCGCACTGCGCGTCCCCGTGACTGGCGACGGCAGCGCAACGACGGAAGGGACCACGCGAGTGGAACACACGTTCGCGTGCTCGTTTATGGAGATCTACAATGAGCGCGTGTACGATTTACTGGATTTGAACAGTACCCGGGATGCCGCAGGGTTAACTCTGCGGGAGAACGGTCGCAAGGGCGTGTTCGTGGAAGGGCTGATCGAATCGGTGGTCACGAACGCAAAGCAGGCAGCCGAGTTGATGGCAATCGGTGCCAGGAATCGACGGGTCGGTCAGACCGCGATGAACCGAGAAAGCAGTCGATCCCACAGCGTGTTTGTGCTCCAGATCCAGTCCAAAGAGACGACGGCTGATGGTATCACACGCACACGACTCTCAAGGTTCAACCTCGTTGATCTAGCAGGATCGGAGCGTCAGAAGAACACAGAAGCTGCGGGTGAGCGACTCAAGGAGGCGGGTAGTATCAACAAGTCGCTCTCGGCGTTGGGCAATGTGATCATGGGGCTCGTCGAGCAGTCAGCCGGAAAGAACCGACACGTGCACTACCGAGACTCTAAGCTCACGTTCCTGCTCAAGGATTCACTTGGAGGTAACTCGAAGACGTTCATGATTGCGACAGTGTCGCCGGCAGAGGACTCGTCGCACGAGACGCTTTCCACGCTCAAATTTGCGCAGCGCGCCAAGCTCATTCGCAACAATGCAGTGATCAACGAAGACACGACGGGCAGTGTGGTGGTGCTGCAGGAGGAGATTCTTCGGTTGCGAAGGCAGCTTCAGGAGGCGCTGGGATCAAGTGGGTCAAGTTTGACGGCTAAGGCCCGACTCGCTAGCTCTGCGACCGATGCTTTACCTGAAGCCGTGGCTGACGACGCGTCGCCTGGTGTCAGCGAGCGCATTGTGGAATTGGAGTCGGCTCTTGCGTACTCGCTTGAGAAGAATGACGAGCTTCAACGATCTCAAGGACGACTGGTGGTGCAGGCGGGTCATCTGCAACGGCTCTGCTCCGAGCTGAAGAAGACGTCGTCTCATCTGCGGCTACGTCTTCGTCTCAAGAACACGGACGGCGATGTCGAGATGGAGGATCAGGAGCCATCGTCCGATGCTATCGAGTGGAGAATGAAGTACGAGGAACTCGAAGAGTCTTTGGTGCAGCTCCAGGAGTGGATGCGCGACCAGAGAGTGCCCGATGCTGGGGACCAGTCGGTCGAGTTTCGCAACTTGCACGCGATGTACTTCACCCTGACCAAACAGCTGGCGACATTGATTCGAGAGAAGCACGACTTGGCGACTCGGCTGGCGAACGACCCAAACGAGAACGACGATGACACGCTCGACAAGTTATCGCAGCTGGAGCTCGAACTACGGAACACTTCTGTTGAGTATCAAGCACAGCTCAACTCGGTTCTGCAAATGTGTGCGGCGGCCGAGGAGAAAGCCCAGTCAGCGTCACTAGAGTTGCTCAGCAGCAAGCAAAAGGAGGCATCGTGGAAAGTTGAGAACCAACATACCGAGCTGAAGATGGACGATCTCCGAGAGCAGCTTGCAGACGCACTTGGCGACGCGGCGCGGTGGAAACACGCGAGTCTTGACGAGAAGCGTCATCGTCTAGAGTTCGAGACGGTGTTGCAGAACGAATGGGCCGCGGCCAAGCAATCGCTTGACACGACGCTCGCGAATAATCTCACTGAGAGCTTTGAACTACGACAAAGACTACAAGCAATCGAATCGGACCTCGTCCAAGCACGTGCCACAGCTGAGAGCGCGAGTTTATCTCTCGCCTCATCCCAGGCAGTTGTGGCGACGAAGAACATAGAGATCAAGACACTGGAGGAGTCGGCTGTTGGCATGAAAGGAGAGCTGGAAAGACAAGTCGAGCAAATCAGTCAGCTTGAAGAATCCAACGCGGCGCTTACACGTACGCTGAAGGAAACGGCCGCGCGTCTTGAGGAGAAGGAGGTTGATACTGAGCAACTCGGAAAGCGTCTTGACGTTGCCACACTTGAGCTCACGAAGTCGCAGGGTGAGATCGATGACCTTCAGGCCACGGTCTCCAATCTACAGCGCGAGAATGCCGACTTGCTTGCTGAGCACAAGAAGCACGTTAACGAATTCATGCGGAAGCATCAAGAAGAACAGGAGGCAGCTAAGATCACCTTCGCCGAATCGACTCGGCAGTACGAAGTTCGGTTAAGTGAGACCCTCTATGAGTTACAGGAGACCCACACAAGGTCTCAACAGGCAGCTCATGCTCACGAAGAGGAGTCGACCAAGCTGCGCTCTGAAATCGAGTCACTGGCGAAGCGCATGGAGACAGAGCAAACTGAACATGCGAGGACGGTGCAACTCGCTGAGCAGCAACTCTTGGAAGCTTCTGCCCGACACGAAGAAGAAGTCGAGCGACTCATGGCCGATGCCGCCGATGAGAAGAGCACAAGCGAAGCGGCTATGGAAAACCTCAAGAAACTACGGGAGGACAGAGACCAGACAATCTGCGAGCTGAAGACTACAGTCGAGAAGTTGATGGAAGAGCGCGACGCGACCTCTCTGACCTTGAAGTCATTGCAGCAATCGGTCGCGGAGCTGAGTTCTCAACTTGAAGAGCGTGAGCGAGATCTCACCGAGAAGAACGAGGCATTAGATCGCGGTCAGAAGGAGCTGGAGGAGGCACACGAAGAAGCGAATGAGCATCGAGTTCGACTCAGTGGTCAGATCCAGCTTCTTGAGGCAAGCCTGGCTGATCTCCGTCGAACACACGACGTACTGCTATCGTCGCATCAGAGTCTGACGTCGGAGCATACCCAGGTCGCTCGAGTCAAACAGAAGCTGGATGATCTCACTACTGATCAACGCAAGACGATCGCAAAGCTCACGGAAGAATCTACTCAAGCAGCAGCAAGGATATCGAACATGGAAAGTCGAGTTCGTGAATTGGAGAGCAACCTTGAGAAGCAATCAGCGGAGCGCTCGCGGCTGGTGGACGAGAAACAACGAGCTGACGTTGCAATCGCTGAGCTTCGCCAGCTTGTGAGTCGACGAGAAGAAGAGATCGACGAGAAGGACAGCGTGATCAGTGGTATGGAAGAGACGGTGGAAACCCTGGAGGTAGACAAGGCCCAAGCCCTCGATGAACTCCAACAGTTGACCAAGCGCCTCGAGTCGGCTGTGGCAGACGTGGAAGCGAAGACGACGACACTTGAAAGGGTGCAGAAGGACTACGACGCCGCGATCACGAAACACAAGGCGATGGAAGCGAAGCTACAAGACGAGTTGGGCTCGAATGCGTTGGATATGGCGGCGGCTCGAAACATGATCACGTCGCAGCAGCTCCAGATCGATGAAAGCGAGAATGAGATTTCCCTGTTGACCAAGCAGGTGGCTGAGCTATCGACGAATAGCCAAGCACTGAAGGAGCAGCTTGGATCCAGTGAGAGGAACCTGGCCGACGTGAAGACCAAACATGAAAAGTCAGAGGAGTCCTGGTCATTTGAGCGGTCCCGCTTCGAAGCGGAGCTCCTCGCAGCCACGGAGGAGTTCAAGACTGCCAATAAGGCCATGTCTGCGCTCGAGGCTGCTGCGGCTTCTGATCTGGCGGTGTGGAAGGAGAAGAACGTAAAGCTGGAAGAGGAGACCACAAGTCTCCATCGCACGATCCACGAGCTGCAGAAGAATGCCAAGGCGTCAGACAAGGACTCACAGTCGACACAGAAGGCGCTGCTACACGATCTCGAGGAGCTGCGTGCCGAGCTGAAGCACACCTCGGAGAAGGCGACGCGTCTCCGGAGAAAGAGCGAGACTCTGCAAGAGGTAAATGACCAGCTCACGTTCGAGATCAAGGAAGGATCCGCGCGGATAACCAAGTACGAAGAGCGAACGAGCAAGCTCGAGTCGGAGCTCCGTACTGTCCACGAGAGGTACCAAGCGTCCGAGGCAGCGCTCGACCAGGCCAAGTCCAACCTCGCTGCGATGAAGAGCGAGCTGAAGGAGCTGGCGATCATGCACGAGCAGCTTCTCACTGAAGTGGCGGCGGTCAAGACGGACTTTGATGCCAAGCTGCGTTTATGGGAGTTGAAGGACAAGGAGCTCCAGGGTCGGTCCTCTGTCGTGGAGACGATGGAGACGCAGGTCGCCGATGAATCGAAAAAGCTCGCCGAGGAGAAGGTCGCGCTCGCACAAAAGCGGAAGGAAGTGGAGAAGATCCTGAAAGAGTACCGTGAACAGAAGACCCGACTCCAAGAGCTGGAGACGCTCAAGATCCAGCTACAGAAAGAAAAGGAAAAGTACCGTCGGGAAGCCAACATTCTCACCGTGAAACTGGAGGAAGCACTCAAGGCGAAAGACGAGCTCGTGGGCCACCACAACAAGCGGCAAAAGATTCAGCACCACATCAAGGTCAAGGAAGAAAACAACCGGCTAATCGAGGAGTTGAAGCAGCTCACCGAGGACAAATTCCGACTGGAAGTGCGCGTCAAGAAGCTCGAACACTCGCTCAAGGAGAAGGAGAATCTGGTGAGTGACGCGGTGCTCTCTGCGTTCGATGACAGCAAATCGCAGGCGTCGGTGCAGTCGACGACCAGTATGAAGCTGCAGTCTGCAGCGTTGCCATCGATGGCCAAGCCAGTCACCGAGTCGTCCCAGGGAGGTGCCCAGTCACCGTCTCAGAAACGCATGCGATCAAGAATCGAGTGAGTACGCTGTCTGTTTTGATTTATATTTGCTTTGCTTTCGTCGCTAGAATACATATGACGCGTTTGGATTCGTATTGATATCGGGGCAGTGATACTTGCCTCTATTAGCAGGCAGTGATCGAGATGTCGTCGCTGGTGGCCATCGCGCAGGCGATGGAGCAAGAGAAGAGAGCGACTGCAAGTGCACCGTCGACTTCGACTGGAGCGACTTCCAAGCTGTCGCTGGTGGACATCGCGAAAGAGCAAGCACCACCGCAGACGAAACACGTTGAGAAGCCGTTGACGCTGGCCGACGTCGCGAAGAAGATTGATACTACTACCTCGGAAGGTGTGGCGAAGGCTGTGGCTCCAGGTATTGCCCTGCATCAACTCGCGCAGGAGATCAACAAGGAGCAGCGTGATCAAGTGGATGCTGCCATCGCCAGTGCCGCGAAGCAGGTCAACGAAGAGAAGACGCAGGAGCGAGTCCAGGTTCTCAAGACCGCCGTCGTGGAGGTGGGACGAGAAGAGAAACTCAAGGCTGTGAACGATGCCAAACCAGCCAAGAGCTTGGAGGCATCTCCACCGGTAGCCAAGTCAGCGTCTCCCATGCCGTCCACCACGTTTGTACCAGTGAAGATGGAAGAAAGCGATGACGACGGTGGCTATTCGAGCTTTGAAGAAGATGAGAAAGCAACAGCCAAGGCCAAGTCCAAGGCCAAGCACACCACGAAGATCAAGCCTTCCGACCTCGAAGACAATCAGAGTGAAGCCAGCAAGGACGACGCGCCGGAGCTCACCACCGCCAGCGAGTCTGCCGATGCCAAAGAGTTTCTCCGAGCTGTCTACCGAGCCGATCTGCGACGTGTGAAGGACATGATGGCCAAGGACGGCTTCAACGCATCCACGGCTGACCAGGTGAGGGCTGTTTTTTTTGTTTTTTTTGTTTTCACGGACTGAGTTTTCGACCCAGCATGGGTGGAGTGCTCTGCACTGGGCCGTCTCGCAAGGCCACAGTGAGATTCTCGGCTTGTTGCTTCATGAAAACGTCTCTGTAAATGCGGCTGAGCATGTGAATCGGTGGACGCCACTCCACCTCGCGATTGTTCGATGTTCCCTGCCATGCGTGAAGAAACTACTGAACGCAGGAGCACATATCGACGTGCTTGACATGTATGGGGACGCAGTGAATGATTTGGCACGGTCCCACAAGGGAAAGAAGAGAGAGCGACTGCTCCAGATACTCATGCACCATCGCCAGCGTTTACGGAACAAGTGAATGGGCACGAAAAAAAGAAATCGACTCGTTTTTCGTTTTCGTTTTCTCATTGTCTCCATATTCACCAGCAATCCATTGCATCCATCTTCGCTGTCCATTGTATGCGCACATAACGGAGAGATGCTCTCTTTCCTTTACGCATCGACTCTACGACGAGGCGCCGAACGTGCCCACGTTGTCCTTCTTGTCGTTCTTCTCCACCTTGACCGACTCGCGGTACTTTTGTAAATACAGCTTAAGCGGCTCGACGTAGCAGTCGAAGCCGAGCGTGCTCATCGCCCAGATGATGTCGTCGCCGTTGATCGTCTTGCGCTTCTCCTGTTGGCACTTGTCGCTCGCTTCACTGGTAATGAACGAGATGAACTCGCTCACACACTCCTGCACGGTTTCCTTGCCATCCTTGGCGATCTTGGCGGTCGACGGCAGCGACACCTTCATGATGCGCGAGATGTTCGCCGTGGGGAGGAAGCGGTCCTGCTCGCGGATCTCATCGTTGTCCTGGTCCTCCTTGCTCGACATATTCGCGCTATATGTGATGTGGCCGCGCTTCTTTCGCTCGTTTCTGTTTGGTTGTTTTCAAGTCGAGTCGGTAATTTTCCCACTCTCGACGATAAATTTCCGCGCGTAAACCAGATTCAAAAGACAGTTTCGGCCAAATTACATTTTTAGTCTGGAATGTGACGCGCAAATTGCGA
>JAADXF010000726.1:0-12589 GCA_023337575.1 Pythium chondricola | reverse complement strand
GTCTGGTCGTCATCTTCACACGCAGCGTGCGCGTCCAGCAAGCGCTTCACGATCGGATTCTGCATTGTTTGTTGCTGGGGGTGAATCTTGTTTGGCGTTGGCTTTCTTTTACAGAGATTGGTGTGGGAAGCCAGTTTGTATTTCAAATCTGTTTGCGATTTTCAATATTTTTCACTGCATATCGTGATTTGGCATGGCAATTTGGCGCAAACCGGTGGGGATGCTCTTAGAGCGACGATTGCAGTATTGTGTCGATTGGCTGTTTTGTTGTGTCTGTTATTGTAGTCGAGCAGTTCTTGGTGTACAAATGATGTGGTTCCTGTAGAAATTGACTTTTCCCCTGGATTTTGGGTAGAGTCTCTCTAGCATTTCTTAACCGTCTCGTCTTTCTTCCACGCAGAGTCGATGACGACTCAATTGGCCACTGACTGCGTGGTGCGGAAGCGTTCTTTCCCTTCGCGCTCTGTTGGCCCAACCATTTGCTTGACTCTGGCACCAGAGTTGACCTTGTAGTATAAGGTACAAAGCTTCTACAGTACTATTCCACATTGCTCGGAATGCTCCATCGATGGAAGAGAACGATGCTGACCACACTCAACATTGGTGCAGTCAGGCACCAGCATTATGTATCGCTTCGATCGATTCTTCTTCGCTTTCGGTGGCTGGTCAGCGAGAATCCAGAGGAACGCGACCGCGTCGCACATGAACTCGTCTGTGAATTCATTCATGGCCAGGGCACCGCGAGCCTGAGCGACTGGCTGGCGAGTGAGACGTCACTTGCGGTTTTTCCATCTCGGTGGCACCAGTCCGCGCTCCCCCGTCCACGTGGTCTCCACTCATAGCCACGATGGTCGCGATGATGGACATCTCGGCGCTGCAGGAGCTGCTGAACAGCAACTCCTCGGCTCTAGCCGACGCCATGGCCGCCTACTTTAACGGCTCGGCCAACGCCACGGAAGCCTTCAAGATGCTGGACCCTGAGACCGCCGCGATGCTGGCGTCGCTTCTCAATGGCACTGATCTCTCGGCCTACATCGGCACCTCATCGCTTGGTGGTCTCATGGGTTCTGGGTCATCCGACGGCATGGCCAATCTCACGACACCAGCGCCCGAGCCGTTCTCGATGCCACCGCTGCCACGACCTGGAATCTTCGACGCACCGTCGAACCCGTACCTGGATGGATTGGACGAGATGCTCGCTCAACTCATGACCGGACTCACACCGGAGCAGCAGAAGCAGACTGGAATGCTGCTGTACAATGAGATGATCGACGCAGCCAAGAAGAAAGCGTTCGAGATCACCATGCTCTTGCTACTCGGGTTCGCGCTCGTGTTCATCTTCAGTGCCGTGCTGATCATCCACATCCGATACAACCGTCACCTGGCGACCAAAGGCGACTCTGCCGCGGCGCGCAAGATCGTGCTGCCTGCGTTTGAGCCCATGCTGTGGACCTACTGCTGCATCCTGGTCGGGTACATTGCGTTCTTCAGTGCAACGATCCGAGCCGATTTCATGACAGTCCAATCGACGTTTGTGACCATCGAGTTTGCGTACGCATGCAAGCAGATCGTGTACCTGTTGGTGCCGATCTATATGCTGCAAAAGAGTGTCTCGATCCCGGCGCTGGTGCGTGCGATCGGCATCACGGTCCTCGCGTCGTTCTACACCGTGCCGATCTGCTGGCTGATGCAAGACTACGGCAGTGACGCGCATGGGCGATGGTGGTATTGGATCCTGTGGATATCGCGATGGCTCACGTTCATTCCGACCATCTACCTGAGTCTATGGCCACCAGCTCGCTCGAGTCCGCGTGCATTCCGTGAGTTCTTGGGCTTCTACGTCGTCGTACAGGCGCTGTACTTCACAGCGTGTGAGGTATTCCGTCAAGGTGGTAGCATCGACCTCGGTACACGCTTCGGCTGGGCCAGTGCGTGCTGGGTCGGTGTGTACCCGCTCGTGATCTGGCGCTTCATCAAGGGCGACACGGAGCACTGGCGTGGCATCGGCAAGCGCGCCGTTGAGCTGCAGACCCTCTTCCGTCGCAAGGGTCTTGTGGAAGAACGCATCTCGGCCAAGGGCCTACACGTGCTGATCGAGATGCACCGCAAGCTCATCATCGACTTTGCCAACTTGGACATCCAGCACAAGATTGCGGAGGGCTCCAACTCGATCGTGTTCCGCGGCCGACTCAATTCGAAGGAAACCGCGGTCGCGATCAAGGTGTACACACCGTCGAAGGTCAGTGAGGACGTCGTGGCCGAGTACTCACACGAAGCCGCCTTGTGTGGTGCGCTCACTCACCCCAACATTCTCAAGTTCTACGGCATGTGTGTGTGCCCTCCGACGATCTGTTTTGTCACGGAGCTGTGCCAAGGCTCGCTGTACGACGTCACCATCGCGATGGCCAAGAAGCGCACACTGCAACCACATCGCCAGCAGTTCCTACTCAACATCGGGTACATGATCGACGCCGCTCGGTCCATCGCGTACTTGCACAGCTTCTCGCCGCCCTACGTGCATCGCGACATTCGTCCATCGTCGTTCCTAGTCGACATGGAAGGCTCAGTCAAGCTCACCGACTTTGGTGCCTCACGTACGCTGAGTGTTCGCAACGCGACGCTCAACCTCATGCCTCACGCCGGTCAGGGTCCTACCGTCCTGAGCTCAGCAGTGGATACCAAGCGGTTGCCTGAGTACATGGCACCGGAGGTCATCCGCAGCAAGAACGCTGGTGCGTCGATGTACGGTGAGGCCGCCGACATCTACGCGCTCGCGATGACCATGTGGGACATCCTGTACCCTGGTGCAGCCAAGTATGGTGGCCACAGCGTACGTACGGCCATGTCGTCGGACGACCCGCAGCGAGACAGCTACAACCGGCGCGAGTCCGAGGTGTTTGATCGCGTCTTCGCAGGTCAACGCCCGCCACTCGATAAGCAAGTGTACCTGCCTCTGCGTGAGCTGATCGCGCGGGCGTGGCATGCCGATCCACGCGTGCGACCACGTGCACATCAGATCGTCAAGACACTCGAGTCGATTCAAGAAGAGATCTGCTCGATGTACGCCCACGAACTCGTGGACGAGCTGGATTGCAGCATGGTGACCAGGCACGGCACTGGTATTCAGGCCGTTTTGGATGTGAGCCAGATCTGCTTCCAAGGCGCTCGTGCCATTGAACGCATGTACTCGATGCAGCACGTCGCGGCCGAGTTCGAGGCCGTGCGGCTGGGCAACATGCTCATGGACGCTGGCTTCTTGCACCACGCCAAGCACATGCGTAGCTTCGAGTACTCGGCGGCACTGTACTACTTTGACGAGGACCAGATTAGTTTATGCCAGCCGCTAGCGATGCTCGAAGACGGTGGGGGTCCCAGCTCCAGTAAGGACCAGCCTACCTCCAACAAGAACACGCCAAAGAAACCCAACAACGCCAAGCAGGCGATGGGAGCAGGGCGGGCATCACATGTATCGAGTGACCATCCACCTCACGCACACGTGGTGATCGACCCGTCAAGCGCCGTGGTTTGCCCCTGCCGCAGGCTGGGACAGAAGGACTCGACAGTGCAGCCGGCTCGTAGCCGATTGCGACTCAAGTTCAAGTCCACCGATGAGAACCAATTGACTGCGCGTCTGCTGGCAGAGGAGCCCAACACCGACTTTGAGGCATTCAACGACCCACACGGCACCCCGGAGGTCGGTGGTGGTCGACTGTAGCGTGCTGTTATTAATACTAGTAGTGTACTTTCGTCATGTATTATAGTACTGCGTGAGGATTATTAATAATGGAAATCAAGTCTCGTCGAGTGCAAATAAAATGCATGAACCAACCACACAGACTTGACCATACTACGTAGTACGTACAGTTGACATAATGACACAGTAGTTGAGACTCGTTGAGTCAACGAGTCCAACGTCGCTGATGTGGTGACTGCTTCTCCTGCGAACTTTCCATGGACAGTCACCCGACGCCGCGTGAATTGGGGACGTGATGAAGCCTCCTGCCCTGTTCAGTGTTCTTCGGCCCGATCTGACTCCTTCCAAAAGCTCAGGAGAGAGGGAGCTACTCCTTCTGAAGGAAAGTGAGCGCTATAAATCGGCAGCTTCCTCCACGAGGCTGGTTCTATGGAAGTTTCAGTGCGTAGAAGACTTTGGGGGCACATGAGTGAAATGTGGAGAGTATTTCTTGCTAAATCAGTGCATTTTTATCATACAGTCGTCAGTCATTGGAAACACGAGGTTACTTTAAATCAGTATATCCCAGCATCGTTCTCAGCACTTTCGCTCAGAATCAGATAGAACAACATTCACTCTGCAAGTGCAACCACAGAAGAACGCCATGAACCAAAATGGACCGGATCTCCCAGCTCCTGTCGGCGTTCCTTCCACGCATCGCCATCGCCATTCTTCCATGGATGTTAAACCCATCGCTAGATGGATGAATAAGGCATTCTTGCGTCGTGTCTCCCGTAGCAGCGTCGCATGCGCCGTGGCAGCCTCCGTGACATGTCAGTTGACGACTTGCCAGCGACAAGCGAGAGCCTCCCTTCCTCGTTCTCCTCGCTCGCGATGGCAATGACGACACCGAACGCGACCGCCGCCGCGGGTCTTCAGACACTGCCGCCGATGCCCGAGCCGCCCATCTTCGACGCGCCGTTCAATCCATACTATGGCGCGCTGTCGGAGGCACTCGCCGGCATGAACTCGACCCAGCAATTGCAGTTTTCGCCGTACATCGCCGCCCAGATCCTCGAGGCTTCGCGCAAGAAGTCCATGGACCAGTCGATCATCGTGATCGGTGGCTACGCGCTCGTGCTGTTGTTCAGTGTGGTGCTGTTGGTCTACATTCGTCACAACCGCACACTAGCACTGAAGGGTGATTCTGAGGCTGGCCGGAAGATCATTCTCCCAGCATTCGAGCCGCTGCTGTGGCTGCTTGCGTTTCTAACGTGTGCGCAAGTGGTCTTCTTCAGCGCGGCGATCCAGTCGGATTTCATGACCGTCAAGTCGACAGTGTTCACGATCGAAGTGGTGTACGCGACCAAGCAGTTCCTGTACCTGCTAGTGCCGATCTACATGCTGCAGAAGAGTCTGTCGATCCCGGCACTGATGCGCGCGTCGGTGATCAACTTCTTCGTGTCGTCGTATACGGTACCTGTGTGCTGGGTGCTCTACAAGTACACATTCAAGGACTATGGACGCCTCGGGTACTTCACATTGTTTGGCGTGCGGTGGCTCACGTTCATCCCGATGGTGTACTACTGCGTACGACCACCAAGCAGAGCAAGCCAACAGAGTATCAGGGAGTATGCTCTCTTCTACTTCATGATCCATGCGCTGTACTTGGCGTCTTGCGAGGCGTTCCGCCACGCGAGTGTGGACTCATCGATGACTCTGAGTTGGATCACGGTCGGATGGAGCGGTGCCTGCCCATTCTTCATCTGGCGTCTGCTCAAGGCGGACACCGAGCACTGGCGTGGCATTGGCAAGCGCGCCGTCGAGCTGCAGACACGCTTCCGACGCAAGGGCAGAATCGAAGAACGCTTCTCAGCCAAGGGTCTACACGTCCTCATCGAGCTCCACCGCAAGTACATCATCGACTTCGCGCATCTCGACATCCAACAGAAGATCAGTGAAGCCGAGAACGCCATCGTCTTCCGAGGCAAGATCCACTCCAAGCAGCAGCAGCCCGTCGCCATCAAGGTGTACACGCCGCCGACGTTCGACGAGGATACCGTGGCCGAGTTCTCACACGAAGCAGCACTCTGTGGCGCGCTGCGACACCCCAACATCGTCACGTTCTATGGCATGTGCGTGTGTCCACCGACCATCTGCCTGATCACCGAGTTGTGCCAAGGCTCGTTGCAGGAGGTGACGGTGGCCGTGGCCAAGAAGGGCGGTCTCAGTCCACACCGCCAGCAGTTCCTCATCAACGTCGGTTACATGATCGACGCGGCGCGCTCCATCGCGTACTTGCACAGTTTCTCGCCGGCGTTCGTACACCGCGACATCAAGCCATCCAGTTTCTTGGTGGACCGCGATGGCTCCGTCAAGCTGACCGACTTTGGCGCGTCGCGTGCGCTCTCGGGTCGGGCGGTGAGTGGCCACCAGCACGAGCACGAGCGTGACGGCGCACTGGCTATCGATATCATGTCGAGCAAGGCGACGGCGCTGAATGCTGCGGGTACTGGTGGAGTCGCGACACTGGGTCAGCTTGCTGGTGTGAAGAACCCGCTCTCTGGTGGTGGTGGGGTCGGTGGAGGCGGAGGTGCAGGTGCAGGTACACTGGCCGAGGTCATGGGAAACCTCAAGGGCAACCCGGAGTACATGGCGCCCGAAGTCATCCGCAGTAAGAACGCGGGTACCTCCAAGTATGGCGAGGCCGCCGACATCTACGCGCTCGCCATCACCATGTGGGACATCTTGTACCCTGGTGCGTCCAAGTATGTCAACAGCGTGCGGTCGGTAGCGACGACCGTATCGACGAGCGATCGCGAGCAGTACAATCGTCGCGAGTCGGAGGTGTTTGAGAGTGTGTTTGCTGGGATGCGTCCACCGCTGGACGATCGTATCTACCCTCCGCTTCGTGAGTTGATCCAGAGCGCGTGGCTTGCAGATCCACTCAATCGGCCAAGCGCACAGCATATCGTGAGCGTGCTCGAGATGATCCAAGAAGAGGCAAGTGCAGTGTATGCCGGTGAATTGGTTCAAGTGTTGGATTGCAGCATCACAGTCAAGCCAGGTCAGCCCCAGCCTCGCGTCATGGACGTATCCCAAGCCAGCTTCCACGGATCGCGTGCAATCGAGAAGATGTATGCCATGGAGCACATTGCAACCGAGCATGAAGCGATCCGTCTCGGAAACATGCTCATGGATGCTGGATTCTTGCACCACATGAAGCACGCGCGGAGCTTTGAGTATTCCAGCTCACTCTACTACTTCGATGAGGAGCAGATCAGTCTCTGCCAGCCACTCGCGATGCTTGAAGAAGGAGCTGTCTCCACCGAACAAGAGGTAGAGCTTGAAGCTTCGGGGCGTCGTCCTCGTCACGCTCAGCAAGGCCGCGACCGCCGCAACAAACGAGATGCTCGCCACTCTGATGTGTTGGGCTCTAACCACCACCACCCTGGACACCTCGACTCGTCCCAGCCTGGATCTGTCATGATGGCCAGTAGAATGTGCGCATGCCGGAAGCTCGGGCAGAAGATCGAGACAACGACCACTGCACGTCGACGCCTGCGGCTCAAGTTCAAATCCACGGACGAGAATCTAGTTACCGCTCGCCTGCTCGCAGACGAAACCGAGGCTGGTGACTTTCCCGATAATGCTTATAACCGCATGGGACGCACAGCGTGAAGCGGCAGCAGGCCTCGAGATGTGTAGTGTCATGGCGTTCGTTGCGCGTAGCGCTACGTAGTCTGTTCAAGTGCGCGTAGAGTTGTCGGTATGTTGTGGATTCATTGACGTCTTCTTCATTTTCCTTCGAACCCTGGTTTGAATACCGGTATTTCTACGTCATTTTTATGCACTACCACACGCGTCAACTTGTGCATAGCCAGGACCTCATGACTTTCGCTGGATCTGTTCAACACAGTCAAAATTTCAAGGGGCGTTTAACTCTTGTGCTGACCCGAGGACTCGTCGGCAACTGCTACCGGTACAGTAGTGCAGTACGGACCGACCGTACGTACTGTACAGTACAGCCCACAAATATGATATCTGTGCTCGTCCTCCGTTTCAAATCAGGTTCACTTGGTGGAAGATTCCGACGTATGGATCGGAAGAGGCTGTGAACTCCAGTGTCTGAAGACGATGACACGGTCGCCCTCAGCACCACGGCGTGGTACAATACCCAATCGACGCTTACAGACTAGAAAAAACGTTTCATTGATGGAGTACGTGGCCTCTCGCCGACATCACCTAGGCCAGTTTTACTGAATCTCAGGCGATCGAGAAGATGTAATACTCGCTCGAGCATACCTCGGAGGAACACGAGGCTGTACGCATCGGGAACATGATGATAGACGCCGGGCTTCTTGAGTATTCCGAGTCGCTATACTCTTTCGATGAAGAACAGATCAGCCTCTGCCAGCCGCTCGCCATTCTCGAGGACGAGGCGGATTCCACCGACCCGGACATTCCAGCAGGGAAGAAAGCCACTCGTCAGCCTCGGCCGAAACGTACGCGTCCTGCCGCACACAACTCCGACGCCTCCGGGCCCAGTACCACCTGATCAACCGTGGCAGGTCCTCGCAGCACAGTTCCAATGTCTTCCATGCATCGCAGCGGTGCCCATGTCGGAAGCTTGGCCAGCGGGTGTGGGTGGAGACCTCCCACTCGACTCGACGTCGACTTCGTCTCGAGTTCAAAGCAGCACGAGATAACCGTGTGACCGCGCGCTTGCTGGCAGACAACCCTGTCCACGAAGTGAGCGAATCCCCAAAGAACGTGGTGTACAGTAGCATGCCTCAAAAGCCGTAGGATGCACTGTAGTGCAGTGCCGTTTGTGTGGTTTACAACACGCCGAGACGTTTCAGTTCGCGCTCTTTGACCGGATCGTGGATGTAGGTGTCGCCGTTCTTCATGTGCCAGACTGCGCCACCGAGATTCACGCCCCATGCACGCTTCGGGTACGCCGTGTTGCCGTAGGGAACGATAAACTTGTTGCTCATGCCTTTGCAGCTGCCGTGTTGGTCAGCGTACGCTCGAAACGAAGGCAGCAACACGTGGTCCCATCGCTCGTCGTTGAATCGCCACACAAATCCGAGATTATCGAGCTCCTCTCGCAGCGCACGTGGCAACTCGATCTGGCCCGAGCGCACTCTGGTGATCCAGTGTCCCAACCGGAAGCCGTATGCTTGCGTGGGCCAGGTGCCTTGGTCCGGGACGACGAAATCAGTCGAAATCAGCACGTCTCCGTGTAACTTTTGGTACGCCTTCATCGCTGGGATCACGATGCGTCGCACTGTCACTTCCACACGGTCGGTCGCATTCCACACGAACGCGATCCGCTCCAGGTCGGCCTTGTACGCACGCACTTGGTCCTCGTACACGCCCTGATGGCGGATGCTCTTGACTGTATGCCCCAGGCGCCAGCCGTACGCACTCTCTGGCCACGGGTCCTCGGCTGGCACCACAAAGTCCTGCGGTACGTCGCAGTGGCCATGTACATGAGCGAACGCGTCCAATGCCGGGAAGATCGTGTACGTCCACAGGCTCTCGGATAGACCGAAGGAGAACCCAAGCGATTCCAGCTCGGCCTGCGACTGCTGTACGTGCTCGGCATACTTGCCCGAGCGCACCATGTACACGTGGCGGCCGAGACGGTACCCCCACATGTACTTTGGCCACAGGTTACACTCTGGGTTACGCGCTGCGTCGTCGCCACGCGGAATCTCGAATGCCAGCGGCACATCAGCGTGGCCGTGGAGCTCCTTGTACAGCCGCAGGCCTGGTAGAAAGTAGTGGTACCACTTGGCGTCGCGCACGTTCCACACAAACCCAATGGCATTCAGCGCGTCGATGTCTTCGTCCTCCATCAGGCGCTTGTCCCGGCGTAACTTGGCCACCTGTAACCCAAGTGCGTACCCCCACGTCTCCTTGGGCCAGTTCTCGACGTCACCATGAGGAACCACAAACTTCTGCGGTACAAAGAGGTCCCCTTCCAGTCGAGCGAAGGCCGTGAGCGCTGGGATGAGCACCGTGTCGAACATGTACTGGCGCCACGTGTACACTGGGAAACCAAAACTCTCGAGCGCGTTAATGTACGCATCGCTGCCCTTGGGAGGCTTGCCGCTAGCGATGTGGTGCATCAGCTTGTGGGTCTTGATGCCCAGCGCCAGGCTGCGCAGCTCCAGGGGCCACGCAGTCGAGCGCGGAATGTCGAACGCGATGGGCACGGCGTAGTGTCCTTCGCGGTCGTAGAACAGTCGCAGCGCATCCACCAGCAGCGCGAGCTCTTTGTGCCGCTTGGACGTGGCTGGCACTGCGGATGCACGGCGGCGGCGTGGTGATTGCTCTCTTTTTGACGGAGAAATCGCGCTCGTATCCGTGGAGAACGGACGCGTCCATAGGAAACTGACTTGGCGCGCGGATGGCACGCGACGTGGCGTGAACAAGAGCGTGGTCTTCGGGCGAGCAGTCGCACGAGACGTAGCGCGATGGCGCAGCGCAGGCGTGGTGGCGGTGGTGCGCTCTACGACGCGGCGGATTGATCCCAGCGAGAGCATCATTTTCGCGTCCGGCGAGGTGGCTTTCGTTGGTGTTGAGGCAACTTGAGCTTGACGAGGCTTGTATTGAAGACAACCTATGTGGACCACATGAAGCGTACTCAGATCTGAGGAGGCTTTTTCATTTCGCGCCATTTTGTTTGGTGATTTGATTGGTTGAAACCGGATCAAGTATTCATGTATGATTGGTGTAAATGATGAATCCTACACTGTGTGATGCATCAATTGCTACAGGGCACACCAATACAGTAACAAAAATGAGCAGCGCGTCGTGCCCGATCTGCTCGCGGCATTTCCGCCAGGAGAATCTTGCGCTGCATGTGGAGGCATGTCTCAATCAAAGCGCATCCGCCGAGAAGAAGCGCAAGCGCGCGGGCGCGTTCTCAACATTTAAACCAGCGACTCAATCGATCAATCCGATCTCGAATGCGACGCCTCCACCACCACCACCACCACAGTTTGCCTCACCCATCAAACCCGATGAGTCCTCTGCGTTTGAGCCAAGGAAACCAAGAGTAGTCAATGCAAATGCGCCACTCGCAGAGCGACTGCGGCCGGAGAATCTGGATGATTTTGTCGGACAGGAGGAGCTGGTCGGTCCTGGCAAGCTCCTATCCATGCTCATCCAGTCGGACCGTGTGCCCAACATGATCCTATGGGGGTACGTGGAAATTGACTTCGCTATCACCTATGACTAGATGCTCATTTGATCAAACTGTAGGCCTCCCGGATGTGGCAAGACCACGTTGGCCACGATTATCTCGCGTCGAACGGGGTGCAAGTTTATCTGCTTGTCCGGCGCGACATCCAATCAAGTCGACATGCGTGAGGCCATCGACAAGGCGCGCGGCGAGAAGAAGCTCCTCAAGCGCCACACGATCGTGTTTGTCGACGAGATCCACCGGTTCAAGAAGAACCAGCAGGTACCGACCTACCTACTCGTAGGCTGCATTCAATCTCCACACCGCAGCCTCACTCGTGTGCCCTAGGACTTTTTCCTGCCGCCGGTGGAAGATGGCACGATCACATTGATCGGTGCGACGACAGAGAACCCGTCGTTCGAGATCAATAACGCCCTGCTCAGTCGCTGTCGAGTGTACACGTTGCAGAAGCACACGATGGCATCGATCCGCAGCATTCTGAATCGCGCGGTCGCGACACAGAACAAGGCACTCGAGCATATCAATGTTATGAACGGTGTCCACGTTCATCACGTGGATGCAGAAGAGGACGCTCTCCAGTACATCGCCACGCAGTGTGGTGGGGACGCTCGCGTGGCGCTCACGTGTCTGGAGATGGCGATCCAAACCGCGACCGAAGTGGACGAGAACCAGGTCCTCAAGCTCACTGCTGACCACGTGAAGCATTGCTTTGCGCATCGCCAGACACTCTTTTACGACCGCAACGCCGACTTCCACTACGATTTGATCAGCGCGTTCCACAAGTCGATCCGTGGCAGCGACGACAACGCGGCGTTGTACTGGCTCGCTCGCATGCTGGAAGCTGGCGAGAACCCACTGTTTATAGCACGCCGCATGATCCGAATCGCCAGTGAAGACGTCGGTCTCGCCGCGCCACAGCTACTGGAGCATGCCGTCGCAGCGTACCAGGCTGCCCACTTTGTCGGGATGCCAGAATGCGACGTGGCGCTGGCCCAGTGTGCCACGATGCTCGCGCGAGCGCCCAAGTCGGTGGAGGTGTACAAGGCGTACAAGCGAGTCAAGCAACGGATTCACGCGTGGGACCAAGCAGCCCAGCCTGACGTACCGCTCCATCTTCGTAATGCGCCGACGCGGCTGATGAAGTCCCTGGGGTACGGAAACGAGTACAAGTATAACCCAGACTACACTGAGGAGGAGACGAAAGACCAAACGTACTTGCCGAACGAGCTGCTCGGCACCGACTTTTTCCACGACGATGGCCACACTGATAATACTAGTAGTACCCATTGAACAATCATAATCATCGTCTCACCTAAACGTGTTTTACTGTATTTGTATTTGAGGTTTACAAGGCGAATGCGCCCGACGCGACCACCAGAGCAACCGTCACGACACCGGTCAAGTAGGTCGGGGTGGCGAGGGCTCCAGCGCGGCTCTCCGTCGTGCTGTTGGTAGACTCGGAGCTGGAGCTGGTGGGGCTGTCTGAGGTGCTGGTCTTGCTGGACTTTGGCTGGCTCTGCTGGTCGCAGTGGTCGCCGAGGAAGCCCGAGTCACAGGTACACTTCTTGTTCACACACTTGCCGTTGTCATTGCACGCGCTGGAGGATGAAGCATCGCAATCTCCACACTGGTTCCCCGTCGTACCCGCAGGACACTCACACACCTGCTTGTCCAGGTTGCATTCGCCTGCGCTACACTGG
>JAADXF010000725.1:0-12596 GCA_023337575.1 Pythium chondricola | reverse complement strand
TGGAGGCGGACTAGGGACGCCTACGGTGGCCGAGGTGATGTTGTCGTTGATAGCCATACCGGTACTGACTGGATCAGTGAGTTGTGTACGCGTCGACGTAATAAATGAACGACGGGTTGGGGCGGTAGTCTCTCGACGAGTATGCGTACGAGAACAAGTTGTGGAATGAAGCGTGGCCAAGGCCACCGCGATCCAAGGCCTCTACTGGACCCATTGAAGCTGCCAGTGCTCACGCTCCGGTTGCAAAGTCAAATGGTCGCGTCTACGACTCTCGGCGATTTTTGCTGACAGCCACAGGTCGGACCAGTGGTTGCTGACGGTTCAACCTACCTTGTTTTGGGATTTCAGAAAGGATTTTACCAAACAAAATTTTTGGCGACGCAAAATTTTTCTCACCGCTTCAACGTGACGAGCGGTTGTCAAAGACTCGAGTTCATGGGTCATTCCTGCTTGATACCAAGTACACGTACTGTTGATTCGCTTGGTGACTGAGGAGTGCCATTGCTGTGGGCAATGGTGGTTTCTCCACGCTGTCCAAGGCTTGCTTGCCTCGACACTACGAGTAAGCAGCACCGGTACCGGTACTGTACGTCGTATTGGCCACCGCGAGGCCCCACATCAAGGACGGAGACACTCGAAAAGCTCAGTTTCAAGACGCTTCTGACCACACTGAACGCAGGACTCGGCTCTGTCCGTGATGACTTCAAGTGTACCCATCGGTTGTCAATGACTGACTGGTATGCCAAAACTTGTGCACAACGTCGTTGCGGTCGGGCAATGAAGCGTTTTGTGCGGTAGGTATTAATACTAAATTTATCGGTATTAATACCAGTGCACCATACACTCCAACGTAGTATCGTAGTAGAAGTGAGATAATAGTAATAATGGTCTTCGCCGGGTACGCAGCCACTACTGATGCAAACTCACTCATGGAGCAACTCGTCGAGTGCTCCATGCAGATCACAACTTGTTTTTTGTTTCATTCGGCCCACCCTCACCCAACGAGACAGTCTAGAAAGAACGTGAATCACGTTTTAATTTGCGAGGTGTGAATCACGGAAGGCCTCGGCGTAGTCTCGACCGGTGATCGCGTTACGGTACGGCATCCTGTTTGCAGTGCGAGGAGAATTCTTGGTATGTTCAGTCCTGGGTCGCCTCGTCACAGTTTACAGAACCGTTTTCCACGTTGAACCCGTCCGGCAGCTGCGTCCCCAGTGGAAGTGTGGATGGTGGGGCAACACGAACATTATTGCAATCTTCCGCATCCCTTCAAATCGGTGGCCACCACATGATCACGATGGTGGACGTGTGGACGCGGTCATCGGCCCATGAGTCGTGACGTCAACCGGAGGAGACGCCCAAGATACGAAATTTGTTCTGCGGAGAACACGTTCACGAATTGTTCCGTCTGGAGGATCCAAACAGTCCTGGCGCGAGCCGAGCCAAGAAGTGTTCGAACGCGTCGATGGCCTCCTGCGGCGCGGCCTGCTCGGTCATCCGCCTCATCACCTGCTGCACGCTCTCCTTGCCCAGCAACCGCTTCGTCAGCTGAGTCTGCAGTCGCTCCAACACTCGTGATTGCCATACAGACAGCGGAGGAGAACCGTTCCCAGGAAACATATCGCAGAACTCGAGCACGACGAACACGTCCGGCAGCAAATACCACTCGGAGAACGGTAGTCGGTTGGTCAGTGCAAAGGCTCGCAGTCGACGGCACAGGACAGTGGACAACGTGCCGGTCTTGATTCCCTGGAGAATGGCGAGAGTGGAACCGTTCTCGTCAATCGGCCGCATGAGTTCTCGTGCCTGGACCGCGACGATCTCACCGTTCTGGTTGCAAATTACCGTGATGAACTCGTACAGGTCGTTGCCTCGATCCACGGATGGGTCCCCTACGTCGTGGACGATACCAGATCGAGAGACGGAGAGGGGGAGGTAGTCGACGTCGTTGTGGCAGACCTCGGCGAGCTGCCAGTTGTCAGTCTGCAACAAGATTTTCATGCAGTCCAGAACGGTCTTCTGCAGCTGGCGCGTGAGTTTCATCATTGCACGTCGAGTTTTCTTGTTCATGTTCTTGCCCACAATGTCCTGGAGATGGCGAACATCATCCAGAGTGGCGGAGAACAGCCACATCCGACGGAGGAGAACGTTCCACACACGCTCGCCCGAGAGTGGGTGCAAATGGATCAGCACGAACCACTTGTGGCACGTAACGCTCAAGTGATGGACAGCCTTGACACTGAGGAACTGCACCAGCGTGTCGAGATTTGTCAGCGTGTGCGCACTGCGTTGGCCTGGGACTGGAGACGCTGGCACGGTCGCGTCAAAGCACGTTACCCAGTACACACCGTTGGCGTGGAACAGTTCCGGGTCCAGTTTGTACTTGGACTGCTGGAACACTCTGGACTGGGACGATTCCACGGTGTGTCCTAGCAGCGACGGCATCGCGGTCTCGGGGAGTGCACGGACACACGTGATGGAGGCGACAGGGGACAGTTCACCACCTCCACTCACAGAGGAGGAGGGCGGAGGAGCACACGCCAATCGCTTGCGGGTGCTCGGCTGTCTATGGGTGGTGGACGGGGGAGCCGCTGGGCCCCGATGCGCCACATGGAGGAAATCAAACGCTTCAGTTGGTGCTGGGTTCGGACCACGGTGGCGAGGACTCTTGACCACGGTGGCCAGCGATCCCGGTGGCTTCGGTAGTGGCTGGGACGGGTGATCCGTAACCAGAGGTTGGCTTGGTGCGAGGCTGACGGACGCCGAGACTCTCATGTCACTGGATTCGATCGCGGCTTGGCAGGCCTTGGAGCAGAACAGTCGTAGGGTCGGCGCCAGCATGGACTCGATCACCGTTGACTGTGATTTGGAGACGCCATTAGAGCGTGGGAACCGCGCACCACAGTTCCAACAGGTCGCCAACGGCTGCACACTCGAGGAGGTCTTGGTCTTGCGGAACATGGAAGATGCGTGGAGACGACCTGGGGTCTTGAGTCGCTCCGGGGCGTCCGCTCCACCGATATGGGCCGAGATCATTGGAGATTTCGTCTTGGAGCCCAGTGCTGAGGCGGTGAGCGCAGGCATTCGCGGCGAGATGACTGGGAATAAGGTCGCTTTCGTTGGTTTGCTCGATTTGTCCGTGTTGGCGTTGGTCTCTGCGGTGCACACGTTGGTCTCGGCGTTGTTTCCATCAACTTTTTTCTGAAGTTGGTGTAGTTCGGAACAGTTCTTCAAGAACGCCTTCCAACTCGGATCGTTCTTGGCTCCTCCAGGTACCTGGTCCTTGAACAGCGCACGCAGCTTGCTCGGTGCTGTCTCGAGCAGCAGCTTGCCCGTGATCTGCTCGGAAACCACGACCTTGGCAAACACACTGAGTTGCTTGCCCTGGAAGTGCTGGGCGAGCTCGAGGGCGTCCCAGCACATTGGCTCGAGAACCATCTCACCGTGCTCGTTCTCGACTTCCGACCGGGAGGTACCACCAACGAGTGGCGTGGGTCTCTTGGCTGGCGCGGCGCCCTTCCACTTGGTGCCTAGCTTGCCCTTGCGCGCCACCTTCGTCCACGCCTCTTGCTCCACCTCCACCGTGACCTTGGCCGCCGCGAGGCGGTTCTCCATCGCCGTGATCTCGTCCTCGAGCTGCTTGGACGTCCGTGACATGGTGTGTGTCGTGGTCTGTAGTGGAGAGCAGAATGATCTCCGCCGCAGGTGGATAACCATATTTTTGGATCCGTTCCGAATTAAAATTACGATCCACCGCCATCTCACTGGTCGAACTTGAGGCCCAGCGCGTGGTAGAGGAATGCGTACTCCATCGCGGTCTCCTGGAACTGTTCCAGCCGCCCACCTCCGCCAAAGTGGCCGTCGTCCTCACTCATCTTGAGCACCAGCAGCGGAGGCGAACGGTTCTCCGCTGCGTGGAGCGTGCGCAGTCGGTTGATCCACTTGACGGGACCCCAATACGGCACGCGGATGTCATTCATACTCGCTGTGACCAGCATCGACGGGTACTTGTGGCCCTGTCGCAGGTTGTCGCAGGGCGCGTACTGCGCCATGTACGTGGCCACGGCGTCCTCGGCTGGGTTCCCCCACTCGTCGTACTCGTGGACAGTCAGCGGCAGCGTCGGGTCGCGCATCGAGTCGAGAATATCCACAAACGGCACCTTGAGCACCAGCGCCTTGAAGAGCTCCGGGTGCTCGTTGGCGATGTAGCCCATGATCAGTCCACCGGCACTCACGCCCTTGGCCGCCAGCCGCTCTGGGCACGTGTAATTCTGGTGAAGAACGTACTCGGCGCACGCGACGAAGTCGTGGAACGTGTTGAGCTTGTGCTGGCGGCGGCCGGCGTGGTACCAGTGGAGCCCCAGTTCCCCTCCGCCACGTACGTGGGCCATCGCGATGACCCAGCCACGCTCCAAGAGGCTGATGTGTTCCAGCTCGAAGTCCGCCTCCACGTTGGTGCCGTACGCGCCGTAGCCAAGCATTAGTGTCGGATGGTCCCCTGTGGATGCGGAGGGGAGGAGCAGATCACGTTTGTGGAGCAGCGTCAGTGGTATGCGCTGGCCGTCGTGGCTCGTTACGAACTCGCGGCGGCACTGGAACTGGTCCACATCTAGTCCTAAGACTCTCTCCTCCTTGTCCAGGCGTTTGCGGCCGTCCACCACACGCGTCTCCTTGAGTACAGTGAGTGCACGGGTCCTGAGGTCGTAGTCGTACACAATCTCTGGTACAAACGGCGTCGAGATGGAGAATCGTAGCTGGGACGAAGTGTGGGCACGGTTCACACCGGGTGTGATTCGGCAGAGCGCATGCTGCGAAGGGAGCGGCACGACGTGGGCTGTCGCCACGGGGTCCTCGCTCGTCAGGTCGCACACACGGATGCGTGGCACACTCTGCACACGCTCGTAGATCACGAGGTGGTCCTCGTACACGTCCACGTCGTCGATCTTGACGTCGACGGCCTCGGGGACGAGCGTTCTCCACTGGTTCTCATGGTGTGGCGGGTCGTCGCAGACCGAAATCTTGTAGTTGGTGGTCCCGTCGGCGTTGGTGACGATCAGGAAGCGTCCGCGCGCGTGGTCGGCAAAGTACGAGGTCCCCGTCTCTCTCGCTCGCAGGAGGATGGGGGACACGGGTCCCGTATCGTGGCCAGGGCCACACGGGAGCACGTGGATCTCGGACGCGGCCTTGGAGTTGCAGTTGATCAACACGAAGGCGTTGTCCTTGGTGGACGACACGTCTACAAAGAAGGCTTCGTCCTGCTCCTCAAAGACCTGTTTTATGCAATGGTGAGAGGAGGGGAGCGGAGCGGACGGAGAGGAGAAGACCAACGCACCTTGACGAGCTCGGCGGTCTCGAGGTTGTACCGGTAGACGGCGTAGGGTCTCCGCTGGTGGTCCACGCACGTAAAGTAGAACGCCCTGTCGCTGCACCACTCGACGTTGCGGACCTGTCCGAGGTGTTCCAGCACCTGGATCTTCTTGGGAACATTTTTCTTTTTCTTTTTCGTGGTTAGACCCAGCCCAAAGAGTTTTCGTTCTCCACCTCCGCTTTCTCCCAAGCGGACAAGCACGAGACGGTACTCCTCGTGGGCGTTTTCTTGGACCAAGAGGAGCTGGTTTTCGTCCGGTGAGATCTTCATACCGAGGATAAAATGGAAATCCTGGTGGAGCATCGAATTTTTGTTCTGGTCGAGCACCACTTGCTCCTCCTTCTCCCCGCCAACGCCTACGCCAACGCCAACGAGTCGGCGCCGAAAGTACACTGGAAAGTTGGCGCCGGGTGGGTGGCGCATGTAGTACTCAAAGTTGCCGATGCGCTCCGGGATAGACGCCTCCTCTTGGGGCAATCGCCGACGGAACTCGCTGTAGAGCGTGCGTTCGATGCGTCGGAATCGCTCCTTGTGTAGCAGTTGCGACAGATATGCGTGCTCATGCTGCGTTTTAGAGGCATGTGTTGGTGATTTTTATGGTCGGAACAAGCAAAGTCGGTGGGATTTACCTTGAGAAACTGCTGCAACTTTGCGTCGTGGGGGTTCTTCATCCACGCTTCATCTTCCGTTGGCGAGAAAACACGGCCGCGCGCGGTGAACAGTAGGCGGCTATTGTTGGCGCCGACATACGCAGAGGAACGCGCGATCGCATATGCATTTGGCGTCGCGCGGCGCACTGCGGAAACATGTCGGAGCAGCATCTTTGTTGGTGATGTTGCCGATCTTGCTGTCAGGTGCGTGAATATTGACCAATCATCATTCATTCGGGTCTATCCAAGTTTGCGTACTTAAACGGAGACATAGGGAAGATCGTCACAGTTGTCGATGGGTGTACCACGGAATGGGTACGAATGACTCTCTCTTTTGTGAGTCAGTCTACCCCGCACGATTCCTCTCTCCGCAACACAATCGACCGACCGCCAAGTGGAGGGGAGGGGAGACTAACCTGCGTTGGTTGCGTGTTGAACCCACACCTATCCATCCAAATCTAGACGTGCGTGTCGACCGTCCCCCGCAGAGGAGCGGAGAACGAAAAACACATATCACGTCGGCGCCGCGTGATTAGCGGAGAACGCGTTCATTTGTTTCCTTCGCATCTATCTAGACGAATTCCACAGCCATGGAGGGCGTCCGCGTACGTCCGCATGAGCCTCCCTGGTCCTCGCTCCTCCATCGCTGACGCCTCCTCTGCCTCCGTGTGCCTCTGCAGGTATTCGTGCCCGATGCCGACCACGTATGGCTCCCCGGGGTGATCACACAGAGCAACGCGAACGGATCCAAAGTCGTCGTCCGCCTCGAGCGCGTCGTTGGCCCCTCGGATGCCACCGTCCTCTCCGTGGAGCAGGTGGAGCGGGAGTTGGCGGGCGTCGCTGGCACCGAGCGCTCCCTGTCGCTAGAAGATCCGCTCGTGCTCAAGGCGCTCGCGTCGCGCCACACGACTGTCTCCAACACCGCGACCGAGACTGCGACCGGGGCGTCGCTGCCGCTGCAGAACGTCGGCGAACAGAGCAAGTCGGCCGCCGGCTACGAAGACATGATCACCATCGACCACCTCCACGAGGCCTCGATCCTCCACAACCTCCGCCGCCGCTTTTTCCACAAGCTGCCATGTGCGTTTTGTTTTCTTGTGTGTTGTTCGGGGGGGAACCGTTCTGGGGCTGATGCGGACTGTTCTCTAGACACGTACACGGGCAAGATCTGTATCGCGGTGAACCCGTACCAGTGGCTCAACCTGTACGACAAGCGCATCATGGCCCAGTTTGCGGACGGCAAGCGCGACGGCAAGTCGCCGCACGTGTACGCCGTGTCCATGGAAGCGTTCTCGCACATGCGCAGCAAGGGCGCGAACCAGTCGATCCTCGTGAGTGGCGAGTCGGGCGCCGGCAAGACCGAGACGACCAAGATCGTCATGAGCCACCTCGCCACGCTGGCCGAAAACTCCAACTCCAAGGTGATCCAGCAGATCATCCAGGCCAACCCACTGCTCGAGTCGTTTGGTAACGCCAAGACCGTGCGCAACGACAACAGTTCGCGCTTTGGCAAGTTCACCGAGCTCCAGTTCGCCGCGGACGGTAAACTACTCGGCGCGTTCTCGAGAACGTACTTGCTGGAAAAGTCCCGTGTCACGACGCAGGCCGACGGTGAGCGCAATTTCCACATATTTTACCAATTGCTCCAGCAGCGAGAACAGTTCCCAGAACTGTTCTCCGACGCACCGGCCTCGTTCCAGTACATCTCCGAGGACGCGTCGTCCGCCACGGGTCCGCTGGAGGACGAGGGCGACCTCACGCGGACATGCGAAGCGCTCGAGCTCATCGGCATCGGTTCGGATCTACAGACCGAGCTCTTCCGCATCCTCGCGGCCATTTTACGGTTGGGCGAGACCCAGTTTGCGGTCCGGGACGGCGACGTGGATGCCTCGCGCATCGTGGACATGGCGCCGTTCGCGCGCGTGTGCTCGCTGCTCGGCGTGGACACGTCCGCGCTCGAGCGCGCCGTGTGCAACCGCAATGTGCACGTGGGGCGCGAGGTGATCCTCAAGCCCATGACCAAGGAGCAAGCGACTGACTGCCGCGACGCGCTGGCCAAGAGTCTGTACTCCAAGTTGTTTTTGTGGCTCGTGGAGCAGATCAACGAGACGATTGGGGTCACGACCCAGGACGCCGCTTCGTTCATCGGCATCTTGGACATTTTCGGCTTTGAACAGTTCACAACGAACTCGTTTGAGCAGTTCTGTATCAACTACGCCAACGAAAAACTGCAGCAAAAGTTTGTCCAGGACGTGCTCAAGACCGTGCAGCTCGAGTACGAAGAGGAACACATCTCGTGGGCCCACGTGACGTTCGCGGACAACCAGGACGTGCTCAATCTGATCGAAGGCCGGCTTGGCGTGATCAGTTTCTTGAACGAAGAGAGTCTCTTGGCCACGGGCACGGACGCCGCGTTCGCGAGCAAACTCGGTGCCGTGATGGAGAACAATCCACTGCTCGAGACCCCGCGGTTGAACCAGTGCGCGTTCAGTATCTACCACTACGCGGGCAAGGTGACGTATGACGCCAACGGGTTCCTGGACAAGCACCGCGACGCGATCCTCCCGGACATTAAGCACTGCATGAGCACGTCGTCGCTGCGGATCCTGTCCAAGACGTTCGAGGGCGACGCGATCCCGTCACTCGCCGCCGCCAGTGGATTAGGAGGAGGAGGAGGAGGGGGACCTCCTACCGGCGGCGTCTCCCGTGCCATGAGTCGCAAGAAGATGGCCAGTTCGGCACAGCAGCCCGCGCGACGCACGACCGTCGGGTCCCAGTTCAAAGAGAGTCTGAGCCAGCTCATGGACAAGATCCACCTCACCGAGGTCCATTACGTGCGGTGCCTCAAGCCCAACGCCGCCAAGAGCGCGCACGCATTCTCTCACCCGGAGATCGTGAGCCAACTGCGTTGTGCGGGCGTGATCGAGGCCATCCGTGTCTCCCGCAGCGCCTACCCGAGCCGCCTGCCCCACGCCGAGTGCCTCAGCAAGTTTGCCATGCTCGTGGCCGACCATGTGTCCATGGCGACCCCGTCGTTGTCGTTGATCGAGAGCGACGGGAGCGACTCGGACTTGGTGCGCACCCAGTGCGACGAGCTCCTGGCGTCGCTTCTCCCGGGCCGCAACGTCCAGGACTACCAGGTCGGCCTCACCCGCGTCTACTTCCGCGAGGGCGTGCTCGAGCAGCTCGAGGCGCGGCGTGCGCAGGCGCTCCGCCGCTTTGCGATCCTCGTGCAGAAGAACGTACGTCGTTTCCTCGTGTGCAAGCGGTTCCAGGGCCAGCGTCGCGCGGCGGTGGTGCTTCAAAAGCACTGGCGCCGCCACGTCGCGCACCAGCAGTTCCTCACGACCAAGCGCGGCGTCGTGCTCCTCCAGGCGCGTGTGCGCGGTGGACGCGCGCGGAGAACGTTCCGCCAGCTCAAGCAGACCCACTACCTCGTGCGGTTCCAGGCGCGGTGCCGCGCGCATCTCCAGCGCACAAAGTACCTCACGACGCTACGCGCGGCGCGCAAGATCCAGAGTTTCATCCGCGTCTCGCTGCTGCGGCTCGTGTTCTTACGGCGCATGGAAAAGGAGAAAAAGATCCAGGCACTCGGCTCCAAGGTCGCGCGGCTCCAGCTCAAGCTGGACCAAAAGCACGCGGCCGCCGGTGGCACCAAGAGCTCGCCGTCCGGGCTCCAGAGCAAGGCGTACAGCTCCTCCGCCATCTCCTCTAGTACGCCCTCGTCCTCGACGTTGACGACCAACGGCTCGTTCGGTCCCGGGTCACGCGGCTCGCTGTTCGCGCGCAACAGCGGCGCCAGTGCGGCAGGCATTCTGGACGAGAGCCAGGAGGTCATCACCGCGCTCCACGAAGAGAACGAGCGGCTCCGCCAGCAGCTTGACGCGCAAGAGGACGAGGTCCAGAAGCTCAAGGCGGAGATCCGCACGCTGCGCAACTGGCAGAAATCCAAGGAAGTGGACGACAAGGTCCAGAAGATCGCACACCGTGACCAAGAGTCCAAGGACCTCTCGGTGCTCTACGCACTGGAAACCGAGTACGAGAAACTGCGTACGTTCGTGTGCGAGAACATGGGGCTGCCTGTGGACACGGGCTCCATCACGGCGGCGCCGCCTGCTCCTCCGTCCTCCACGTCCTCCACCTCGACCGCTGGCGCGGGCCAGTCCCCTCCACCGGCACGCCCTGCCCTCGAGCGGACGGTCTCGGCCAGTTCATCCGCCGCAGCGGCCGCCAGTGGCCAGCCCGAGCCACGCGTGAGCGAGGCGCAGCACCTGCTGCTCAAGAGCGCGGCGCGTGTGGCCAATGCGAGAGCCAAGGTCACGACCAAGGGCTCGGCGCGACGGGTCAAGGACCACTGGGAGGAGATCCGCAACTTCCCACCGTCGATGCACTACACGATCGGCAGCGTCCCGTGGAAGCGGCTGCTCACGGACTGGGCGCAGGGCAACCCGAAGAAGCTCGACTACATGACCCGCTGGCTCAAGAATGTGCTGGACGGCGGCCCGATCGTGTCCGACACGTTCCCCATGGGCGTCGAGCTCAAGTACGTGACGCCCATGATGCTGGACGGCTTCATGCAGCTCGTGATCCCCAAGCTCGCCGAGCGGCCGGATGTCCAGGTCCACGTCCACACCAAGGAGTTTATTGGAACGAGTATGCGGATCACGCTGTCCCCACTGGACGCGGGAGGAGGAGGAGGCAGTCGCCGAGCGATGGGAGGGGCAGGGGGTCCGCTCCACTCGGCCGCTCCGCTGCGGCCGTCCATCGCCGACCACGACGACTACCGCGTCTCGATCCTGGCCAACCAGCTGAGTCTAGGAGGTGGAGGAGGAGGAGGAGGAGGAGGAGCGAGCAGCAGTTCACTGGGGAGCGGACGGTTCTCCACGGCGTCCACCGCGAGCCTCTCATCGGTGGAGCCTCCTCCGCCACAGCAGCGTCCCAGTGTCGGCTTCTTCCGCTCCAGCCGCAGCAACCACAGTGAGAACAACGCGCGTGGCTCGCTCTTCCGAAAGTAAGGAACCAAACAAACAAAAAAGTGTTTGTCCCCGGGAGAACAAGAACAGAAAGCAGAGATCAGTGTGTCGAGAACGGATCCGCAACAATACATCTATGCGTGCACAGAGCAACGAGAGAATGTTCTCCTCCTCGCTTTTGTTTTTTTTATTCACGCACAATGGCAAACTCATCGAGTACGTCGCCCGAGTCAGCGGCCACGAACGTCCACTTGAGCTGCGACGTGGACACGTCCACGAGGTTGATCCCGTAGTGCTTGTTCTCGATCACGGCGTTCCAGCGCGCGTTGATCTTGGAGTTGTAGTTGCCGTGGCCCTCCGTGTTGCCCGCGGCACCAGTCACGACGTACACGGGCGCCTGTGGGTTGGTGTACGTCTTCTTGTCCTCCGACACACCGTCCAGCACGGGCTCGTTGTTCTTGGTCGGCAAGTTGCGCTCGTACAGGTGTACATGGCCCGCCACGACCACGTCCACCTTGTATTTGATGAACAGCTCCTCAAAGGCCTTTTGCGCGACGGCGGCCTGTCTAGTGGGTACGCCGTTGTCGTCACACTCTACGATCGTGTACAGCGCGCGGTGCATGGTCACAATCAGCCACGGCGTGTTGGCGCGGTTGGCGTTCGCCTTCTTCAAGTCCTCTTCGAACCACTTCATCTGGTCCCCAAAGCCGCCGTACTTGCGTCCAACGACCGAGTTCTTGGGCGCGTTCTCGTAATCGGTCTCGGACGAGATGGACGTGATGTGGAGCGGTCCGTGCTCGAACGAGTACCACATGTTCTTGGCGCCACCGCTCTCCTTGGATGGCATCTTGAAGCGCGCGTTGTAGGCATTGTAGTTGCCCAGCTGGTCTTTCTTTTTGCCCGAGACAAAGCACGCCGGCGAGTGGCATTCGGCCTCGTGGTTGCCCACTGAGACCATGTACGGCACCTGCTCCATCGCGGGCGTGAGCGCGTTCATCCAGCGGTTGTAGGTCTCCTCGTAAAAGAACCCAAAGAGTTCCGTGGCCTTGAGGAACGCGTTATCGGCGTACGAGATGTCGCCCACATGGAAGATAAAGTCGACCATGCCCGGTAAATTGGTGTTGATGTACTTGATCGTGTCCAGCGCGTTCTCGTCCACGCCGAGGTCGCCATACATGGCGATCTTGAACGACTTGGCCTTGTCGTCGACCGCGCGCGCCGTGGAGAACGAACTCACTCTGCTCTGGTACAGTTCCACGGACGCAGAACCGATCTTGTACAAGTACTTGGTGGCCGGAGAGAGCCCCGAGAGCGTCGCGTGGTAGCTGAAGAGCTCGTAGTCGCCGTCCTTGTAGTACGTGCGCACCTCGATCGAGGCCGCGTCCTCATCCAGCAGCTTGAGAGTGTCCTCGCTGGAGCCGAGCCACACGGCTGGGTCGGCCACCTTCTCGTACGTGGTCCAGGAGATCGTCATGCCCGTGCCGGCCTTGGCACCAGCGAACGCGAGGTGCAGTTGCTGCGGCACCTCCAAGAACTTGTCGGGCACAAGGCGGCACGACTGCGAGAACGTTGTGTCGCCAAACTGGTACTGGTAAGAACAGTACG
>JAADXF010000724.1:0-12601 GCA_023337575.1 Pythium chondricola | reverse complement strand
TCGTCAGGCTCAGGGCAGGCACCAACCCCCACAAAAACCAGAAAATCGACGCACAGCTCAACTGGGGCACGGCCGGGAACGGCAGCAGGTACGTGGCGAGGATGAGCGAGGCGAGGAAGAGCTGCGAGACAAAAATGAACGCGAGCATCTGGTGCATGTTGGTGAGCACACAGCGGCCGAGGCGCAGCAGCTCGAGCAAATGACCGAGCTTGGAGACCCCAAAGGCGCAGGGCAGCGTGTTGAGGACGTGGCTCAGGTGAACGTCATCCTGGCCGAGCACCGGCAGGTCCGGACCTGTGGGCAGCGCGTGCTCGCCCTGTTCGTCAAACTGTGTGTGCAGTGGCGTGTCCAGCGCGACGGCGACGTCGGCCGCCGCGAAGAGCGACGCGTTGGCCGCGCGCAGTGCCGAGCCGACGCCGAGCACGACCTCGTCGTGCTGCTGGAAGATCTCGAGCATCTCGGCGATGGTGGTGGTGGTGCTGTCGGTGTAGAGTGAGACCAGCAGCGGGACGTTGTCGACGTCGCGTAGGTGCCGCTTGATGGCCTCGACGCCGTGCGGGAGCCGCGCTTTGACGTCCCAGTCCGAGTAATGGGAGGTCATGCGGTGCGGGTCCGGGCCGCCGTCGAGTGCGCGCAAGGAGATGGCGCAGTTCCAGTCGGTCTCGATGCCCATCTTCTCCGCGAGCAGCTTACTGCGGCGCATGTTGCGTGGTGAAAAGTAAACAAAGCGCACGCCCGCGGCTGTGAGGTCCTCGATGAATTCCGGGACGGCACGCTGTGGCTGCACGCCCGAGGCGACCATGCCAAGGAAGATCTGGTCGTCCTGGAGCTGCCAGAGCTGCGACTCGCGATCCCCACCCGCCGTGGTCGACGCGAAGCCGACCGAGGAAGACGCGGCCTCGCTGCGGTGCTGGTTCTGCTGGTTCTGCTGGTTCTGCTGGTACTGGTGGTGACGCTGGGCGGCAGACGGCGAGACGACACGACCGGTGGCGGGTACCGACGTGGTGCTACCAGCCAACAGGCGGTCATCGGCCGAGCCGGAAGGAGAGAGGTGATTGGTGGTGGCGATGGTGGTCGCCACCGGTGGGTCGCGTGGGAGCAGCGAACTGTCACCTGCACCACTGTCCTCGACCAGATACACTGGCGGCAGCGCCGCCCTTGCAAAGAGTGGCGTGAGCTTGTGTGGCACGGGCGCGTAGGCGAGCGCGACGCAGTCAAGGTCCTCGCCGCGCCACTGGCTGTACATGTCGAGGATCGCGCGACGCTTGTCGGTTGTGAGTGGGCAGATCGACTTGCCATCCCAGTACTCGCTGCACTGGGCGAGAGCGAGCGCCGGATGGCCACGGGCGAGCAACTGCAATCGATGCGACCGCTGGTCGAGCACGACCGTCGAGTAGAGGTGGGTCTTGAGGTTGCCACGGTACCTCAAGTCCTCGTGGCCTTGATCATGGTGGTCCAGTGTGTGTTCGTGGTGCGCGAGGCGCGGACAGATCGTGTGCAGTGCCTGGAGACGGCGAAACGGCGCCAGGTCGTCTCGAACAAAGCCAATCTCACGCGTGAGCTGCAACAGGTGCTTGGGGAACGGCAGCATCCGCACATGGGCCGACAGCCGCTGCACACACGTGCGCAGGTACGGGTCTCTCGGCTCTCTCGGCTCGCAGCTCATGGTGGATGACGACGCCACCTCGCTCATCAAGTAGGCCATGGCAGCATGGTAGTCTTCCACGGGGTCCTCGGCGTCGTTGAGAAGAATCGCCAGAGCGAGTGGCTTGAGCGACGGCAGGTGGTGACGCCACTTGGGGTCTTCAAACTTGACTCCAGTGTCCCCATCGCGGTCGGCGTGGAGGTCGAGCACAATCGAGCTGCTCGTCGGCTTGTCACTGAGTAAGTAGATCTCCTCGACGCTCGGAGTCGACTCGCACAGCACGTCACCGTCGAAGCAGCACAGCATCGTGGTGCTGCCGAGACGCTCGAGCACCCGGAAGGACCGGAACGGGACTGGGAGCCGCCCCGCCCCGGCGTGCGCGGACTCACTCGCAGCCACACGAAACTGCAACGCGGTCACAAAGTATTCGAGGGAGCGACGAAATGCAGACTGCCGTCGTGACGCACTCGCGGAGCGGAGCTGCTCGCGTTCTTCAGAGTCGTACACCATGTCACTCGCCCGTGGAGACAGGCTGGTGGCGCCCACGACGCGTCGCGTGTCCACCGCGCCCTCAAACGAGCCCAGCACGGACGCCGTCGCCACCGCCTCGGCCACGAACAACACCAACGGTGTGTTGAGCGAGGCAAAGCACAGCCAGATGCCAATGGGACCCAGCAAGATCTGGTTGAGTGTAGCGTGCAGCGAGCGGTGTTGCACCACGACGCGCACGCCGATCGCTGCGAGCACGAGCACCGAGTATACAGTGCACACGTAGATGGCAACGAGTCTCGCAACGGCCTGCAATTTCTGGGTGAACGTCTGCGGGCGTGCGATCTTGAACAACGCATCGTCAATGTCGCGCACCACGGGCGTCTCGCGCAGCTCGTACACCCGCATGTCTCCACAGAGCGCGAGCAGCAGCGCCGGATTGAACGTCGCATCGCAGCGCACGGCGTCCGGCGGTGTCGCCTCGTGTGTCGCTGGCATCGTGGTGCCACGGCGAAACGAGCGCGGCGCCTCCGGACTGGGTGGGTTCAAGGCGACGACGTCGCCTGGCGCAGCCTCGCCACTCATCAGTGCAATGATATCCCCTTCGACGACCAAGTTGGAAGGTAACCGCTGCCACTGGCTGTCGCGGTAGCAGGCGATGAGGTTGGTGGACGGCATGAGCACCACTGGCTTGGCGATCGTGGGCGGCTCCATTGGAAACTCGTGGCTGTCAGGGTCCTGCGGGTGGCGTAGAAGAAGCGCGACAGCAGCGCGCACTCGCTCCGCGATCTCGTCATGATGACGGCGTCGCTGCACGCGGTTGAGCACGACATTGACGACCGCGGCGCCGAGCAGAAAGAGTCCTTCCAGCAGCGGCACAACGGAACCTGCAGGCTGCCGCGCATAGTCAAGCACGCGGAAGCAAGCGCAGACGACCAGCAGCAGCGCAAACGGGTCCCTGAACTCCTTGGTGAAGAGCGTGCTGCGGTCTTTCTCCTCGAGCTTGCACTCGACCGCGCGCACGAGGCGGCGGCGCGCCGTGCAATTCGCGAGTCCGAGCAACGGGTCGCCCGCACGGAATGTGCTGTAGTTACTGGTATGCTGCGGTTTGACTGGGTTGGCGTTCGACGGGTAGTTGGGCGGCCGCTGGCGGTTGGTCCATGACGCGGAGCCGGCGAGCGAGATGGCGTCGTGGCGCGAAGCCGCAGCTTCAACCGCGGGATCCATCGTTCATTTGGTAAGTGCGCCGCTTGCTCAACGTGTATATTATGTATATACTCCCGTATGTATCCGAAATTACATTATGCGCTAGATGTTTTGATTGGTGGAAAAGCGTTGCTCTGTTTCCACAACGCGTGGAAACCAACGAAGTCTCTCGGTGGCGGGTTCATTTCCCCATCGCCACAAGCAACAAGGATGCCGAAGAACAAGGGAAAGGGAGGCAAGAACCGCCGCCGAGGAAAGGGCGATGGCGATGAGAACAAGCGCGAGCTTGAGTTCAAGGAGGAAGGACAGGGTGCGTTCCCTCTTCCTGCATGGATGATGCACGGGATATGGAGACTGACTAACACTGTGGGGGGCAACGGAACAGAGTACGCGCAGGTGGTGCGCATGCTCGGCAACGGCCGTCTCGAGGCGTACTGCTTCGACGGCGTGACGCGCCTAGGACACATTCGCGGCAAGATGCGAAAGAAGGTGTGGGTCGGCGCCGGCGACATCATCTTGGCGTCGCTGCGTGAATACCAAGACGGCAAGATCGACGTCATCCACAAGTACAACGCTGACGAGGCGCGACAGCTGAAAGCGTACGGTGAGCTGCCGGACAACGCGCGCATCAACGAGACGACCGTGGAGATGTCGATGGACCAGGACGACGACGATATTGGTTTCGATTTCGATGACATCTAGGCGACCCACACACGCACAGCGCGAGCCCCAGTGGCTGGCTGGCAGGGCATTGATGCACACGCATTGTATGACCTCGATGCGCCACAGCTGTCTGAAGCCCACGCTGCAGTGGATAGCTATTGTTTAGATAGTTCGCTCAATATTACATCTGCGTATTGGTTCATATCATAGTGTTGGGGGGAACCAGTCCCCATACTTTGGTGCACGCATATATACATACTACGTAGTATCCATATAAATAGGTTTCTTGTGATGCTGTGCACTCGGCGGTGAGTGAGTGAAGCAACCCACACGCACTACAGGAGGTCGAGCATGCCAGCAGACGACCAGGCATCCGGACCACGGGTCTCTCGCTGCGAAGACGATGACGCGGCCGTCCGCACCAAGCGACTGACGTTGTGCAAGAGCAATCGGTCGCGGTCATCCACAGAAGACGCTGAGCTGGACGCGCCCATGAGTCCACGCGTGCGCAAGCGCCTTGACGAGGCCAAGGAGAACGCCACCGTGTTCGCACCAGGTACGACGCCAATTCAATCGGTCTTGGTCACCCGTTGATCTGACATGATGGGAGATATACGCAGTGTGCGGCCAGGGCGAAGTCGTGCAGTGGATGTCAGCGTGCCACTCGGCACTGATCCCGTTCGGCTGCGACCTCGAGCGCCGTGGCTTCCTCACGCTCAGCAGCATTGCGTTCCTCACAGAAGAGGACATCGACCCGTCCATAGGACCTGCGATCCGGCAGTTGCTACTGACCACGCTCGCGCGCTTACGCCATGAATTCTTTCGAATGTGAACCCATCTTTGACTTGTTACTTCTCTCTTTCTTTGACTGGGCTCACTCGTCGTGCGGGTCGCCACCGACCGCGACAGTATCGGTATTTGAGTTGCCATCATCCTCGTGTGAGAGTACCTGAGCTGCTTCATCTGCCGTAGCCTCTGCGGGGTGGTCGCCGTCGTACACGTAGGCAGTGGCGTACTCTGCTCCCTCGACGTCGACCTCGGTGTGCCCCCGCTCTAGAGTAGTGTACTCGAGTGGCGCCTGCTCATCGTAGCTTCCTTCGTCGGCAGCAGGTTGGATGTCTCCACCCTGCGCCCAGTGCAGACTGCCGTGCTCCTGTTGATCCCCGTAAGTAGTGTCGAAAACAGCCTCCTCGTGGAACAATACCTCGTGGCTCGCTTCGTGGATCTCCTCCTTGTATGTGTCGTGGACAATCGACACGTCGCTAGGAACGGAAAAGGCTTCGGCGTCCTCGACTGCCGCGAAGCCCTCTCCCCAACTAGGAGCATTCTCGGTCGTCTCCACGTGCTGCTGGTCCTGGGTACTGTTGTGATTGGCATACACATCGGCGGCGTACACGACTGAATCGCTGGAGAATGTGGACTCTTCGGGCTGGAGCGTTCTCTCCTCTGACACTTCCAACTGCATACCCGTACTTGGCTCAGCCATGTCCACAGACTCATGATCCAACAGCACCGTGCCAGCAGCATCGTCCGTAGATGAAGGGTCTTCGTGCTGATCTGTGGCCCATACCGTTCCATCATCCACTGTCGTAGTGCCGGTGTCGTCCACAGACTCGTAGTGCTCGGATTCCCACGGTCCTGAGGCATCTTCCCCTTGCGCAAGTGTGTCTGCTGACTCGACATAGATACCAGCAGCACTTGTCGATTCGGTGGCCACGACGACACCATCGTAAGAACTCTCCTGCTGGTCTGGAAATGATTGTCGATTGTCTTCGTCACCTACTATTCTTTGGTCGTTGACTATGTCACCAGCTTCATCACGCGCCCGCGCTTCCACCACACCAACAGCCTCGGCGTTTTCAGTGTTTTTCGCTGCATGATCAGAGCTCGGCGGCAGAGGGTCAAGAAGCGGACTGAGTATCGCGGTCGAGTTTGCGTGTGATGGGACCACTTGCTGTTCGTGTCGCTCCTCCTCGGGCTCAGCCGCACCGTCCTCTCTGTTTGATTCCATCATCAGCGGTGGTTGTTCTTCTAGCTGCGGCGTAGTCGACCCATCCCCTTGGTCCTGGACAAACGCCGAGTCGTCCGTGCTCATGTTGGAATCGTCGGCGGCAATATCGGTGACGACTGCCTCTGTCGCCATGCTTGGCGATAGCGTGGCTTCCAATGGCATGGGACTCCTCATCGAGTCAGCCGCCGGGCCACCGGCATGATCTTCACTAGGCGATGGCAGTGACAACATAGCAGGCTCCTTTGTCACTTCGGCTTGCGCCACCTGGGGCGTCGTCTTTGGCGCCAGCTTCTCTCGCTCTCCTTCGGCCACTCCGTCGAATCGGAAACGCGGACTGAAGAATGGATCCTCAGGCGATAGCGCAGCCTTCTTGGACTTGGTCATGGCGAGAGGCGGCAGCGTGTTGCCTCGAGCGAGCGCGTCGGCGATGATGGAGCGTGGCGAGACAGGAGGCCGTCGCTCAACGCGGTCCTTTGGTGACACTGGAGTGGGTAACCGCAAGGAACTAGGTGGTGTCATCGCGCGAGGACTCACAGGCGCACGGCCAAGGGGACTCTTGGCTGGTGACGTTGCACCGTGTCGAGCATTTGTCGCCTTGGTCGAGATCGTGCGCTTGGCGGCAAGGTACGAGTTGCGGATCGTGGTGGCGATCGCGTGGTCCACGCCCAGGTACTGCTCGGCGAGTCCTACGCCCTTCTTATAACTCAGCACGGAGCTCTCGTAGTCTTTGAGAAACTCTTGCTCGACGCCAATGTTGTGATACGCGATGCACATGACAGACACTCGATCCAGCTGCGCACTTGCCACCGACGTGTCGCTCTCCCTCGCGTCACCTCCGACCGGTGCCTTGTTGAAGAACTCTTCTTGCAGCGCTACCAGGGCCGCCTGTGCATGCTGCAGCGCCTCCTGGTGCTTGCCCAGTTGTGACAACACGGCACACATATTGAGGTGTGTATCGGCTGCGTGCTTGGTGTCCTTGAGCGTCTTCTTTTCGATGGCCAAGGCCTGCTTCAGACACGTCATCGCGGTGTGGAGCTTGCCCAGGCGACGGTAGTAGCACGCAAGGTTGTTGAGCGTCGTGGCCTTCTCCTTCGGGTGGTGCTGGGCGAGGATCTCCGCCTTCTTGAGTAGTTCAATGGTCACAGCATAGTTGTCCTGCTGCAAGAAGCTCATGGAGAGCAGGTTGCACATCTCAGCGAGCGATTTGCACGCCGACCGAACCTCGGGACTCTCGGCGCCGAACAAATGCCGACGCAACACCAGCGCGCGCTCCATGCAGTCGAACGCTTGGAGGTAGTCTCCCTGTGGTACGTGCCATCAAGCATTTGGTCAGCTCCTACAGGAGGTTGTATGATACCACCTCATAGTAATCTTTCTTCTTGCCGACGTACCGTTCGCTGGAGATGGACGCACTCCTCGTCCAGGCGATGTAGCGCTTCGAGCTGTTGCTGCTCCTGGCGCGCATCGCGATCGCCCTACGGGTCAGTACGAACGCAGTGAGTTTGCACACGTCATTGGTGTTGGCGTTGGTGCAGTCGTTCACCTCATGGAGCATGGCGAGGTTTGGCAAGAGAGCACGAAAGTGTGGGCTGAAGAGGTGCGCATTGGGTGCTATAATTAATGCCTCTCAGTGTGGAGTGAAATGGGTGACATCAAAGATGAACAAGGGATCCCACTCTCTCCGGACGGAGGTTTGATATGCGTACACCACATGCGCACACAGCGCGCGGATGCTCGCGATCGAAGCGCTTGAGCTTCAAGTTGCCATCATTTTCGACACGGCAAGCATTATTGACAGATCTGGATGATTATTATCGACAGTCTATACCTATTTTCGACAGTCTAACGCTGTTTTGGACAGTCTAACACCGTTTTCGACAGTCGAAAAATACATTTTCGACTGTCTATAATGTCATAATCAGCTGTCGAAAATGTCGACAACTCGCCGTCGGAGAGGTTTTGGCGCCAGCCATTCGCCCCTGTCGGAAACACAAAGGAAACCAAGGATCACGAAAGGTTCGCTGGTCAAGAACCATCGCTTTCTGTCGTGAATCACCACCGCGTCGGCACGTGCAACGCGTGCAATCTACAGCGACCAGCTAGAGACTCTTCTACGATACGACCTTGTCCGCGTGCGTGTATCCCTGCTAGCATGCCTCCAGTGAAGAGACGCCGCGTCAACGACGCCACCGCGAACGGCGCCACTTCGCCTCGCCAGGCGCTACCGAGCGAGAATGCGAGCGATTCCACCACCATGAAGACCGAACCAGGCCATGCGGTCGCTGCGGACACGCTCGCCAAGCTCGCGCGCGAGCACGAGGCCATCCTCAAGCAGATGGACGGCCCCTTCGCGTTCATCAAGGCCATGCTGCTGGAATTCTGGGACGAGCTGCGGAAACCGCCGACGCAGAGCGAGCACCTCGTGGTCAAGGACGACGGCGCGTGGTTCTGGTTCGTCGAGATGCGGTTCCTCATCGTGTTTCTCTACGAGATGACGTTTATGGAGTTTTCCTTGAGCGTGACCAAGCCCGACTCGCTGTCGGTGCGCTCGGGGGCCATGCCGCAGGAGCGCAAGGAGATCAAGGCCCACCGCGCCGAGCTGCAGGAGCGCATCGCGTTCCTCGCCCGCCTGAAGAAGTACGTGGCGACGCTAAGCCAAGTGCGGCGCCAGGCCACGGCGGCGGCTGGCCTGCGTGCCCCGCGTGTGTTCCGTCTCGCGACCATGTACAAGCTGACCGAGCAGGAGACGGATCTGTTCCAGTTGCTGGTGGTGTTCCAAGGGTGCCAGTCGAACGCCGTGCGGTGCCAGCTGATCGAGGAGGACGCGCAGCGCCGCATGTCGCTGTGCCAGCGCCTGGCCGGCATCTCGGAGATCGACGTGGCCGAGTTTTACGACGACCAGCGCGAGCACGTGAAGGAAGGCACAGTGATGGTGGACGAAGAGAACTACGCGACGTCGCTCAGTCTGTCCAACATTTGCGTGCGTGTGCTGCTCGGCCGCCAGCTCACGAGCAGCCAGGAGCTCAAGCTGAGCCAGACGGCGCTGGAAGATCTGCTCCACGACGAAGGGTTCCAGTTTGCAGACGTGTTGGACACGAAAGCGAGCCACCACCCTCACGACCGGCACGCGAAGCGCGAGGCGGCTGCCGGGTACCACCTGTCTGCAGACGACGACGATCGTAGCGACCACCTCACCGACCCGAGCGACACGGAAGATACGGGGCACGAGCACCACAATGGCGACGACGAGTCGGAACGTGACGACGTGGACGAGGGCGAATCGTCGGCGTTCTCGTTCATCGGCGGGTACAAGCCCAAGAAGGCCATACGCACGCGCCGCGTCGAATCGGACGAGGCGACCGCCCACCTGCCAGGCATCGACCAGAGTGAGCTCAAGCCGTACAACCCCGACAACCAGCTCGAGTACTTGGAAGACCGGTTCCAAGTCGTGGCGTACGCGATCCGTGCGTCCGGCGCGCGCGTGAAAGACCAGATGAAAGAGGCCGGCACCAAGCAGCCGTGGGAGTCCACCACGGCCAACGCGGGTCGTCGAGAACTCAAGGCCAAGCAGCGCGTGTACGACCGTCGCACCGTGCACCGCTTGAACCTGACGCAGAAGGCCGGCCGGGCCTTGCCACGCCTGGAGGAGATCTCGGCCAAGTTCAAGCTGACCAAATTTGAGCAGAACGTGATCGTGATGCTGATCGGCAAGACCATCTCGCCCGTGATCAAGAACCTGATCGACGGCGTGGACACGTCGCCCGTTCAGCGCATGGATGAGAGCATCATCATCAACCAGATCCTGAGCGTGTTCTGTGACACGTTCCAGGAACAAGTGGCCCACCGTGTCTTCTTTTACAAGTCGTCGCGGCTGCTGTCGCGTGGCCTGGTCAAGCTACACCGCGGGCGGTGGCACTCGACGGCGGGCGACCTCGTGGACCAGCGCGTGGAGCTGGACCGTCGTGTGCTCGATTGGGTCGTCGGACTCGACACGGAGATCAATGAGCTCGTGGAAGGCTCGGACCTGTACGCGCCCAAGGTGCAGCTGGACCAGGTCGTGCTGCCCGAGGAGCACAAGGCGACGATTCTGCAGACTGTCGAGAGTTACGAGGCGTTCCGCAAGTACCGCAAGAAGAGCGGACTGGAAGACTCGCTCAGCTACGGCACGGGCCTCGTCTTGCTGCTCTGTGGCGCCAGCGGCACGGGCAAGACCATGACGGTGAACGCCGTCGCCCACCACTTGAAGAAGCGCGTGCTGCTCGTGGATTTCCCATCGCTGCAGGGCAAACGCCAGGAGGGCGTGGAAGTGGACGCGGACTTGCGTGGCCTGTTTCGCGAGGCTGACATGAGCAACGCGGTGCTGTTTTTCGATGAGTGCGAGACGATCTTCCGACAGCGGGACCACGGCGGCGACCGGCTCTTGAATGCGCTGCTCACCGAGATCGAGCGGTACGAAGGCATCGTGTTCCTCGCGACCAACCGCCCGTTTGACCTGGACGAAGCGATGCACCGCCGCATCACCGCGGTGTTTGAGTTCAAGGCGCCCGACCACCTGCAACGCAAGCAGATTTGGCAGGTGCTGATGCAATCCGCCCTCACCGTGGCCGATGACGTGGACTGGGATGCGATCGCACTCAAGTACGAGCTCAGTGGCGGCTTCATCAAGAACGCGATCCTGTCGTCCCTCCTGCAGGCCATTTCGCGCGACGCCGAGCACCCGGTGATCACCCACGCCGACATTGTGAGCGGTTGTGCGCTGCAGATGCGTGGCAGTCTCCACATGAAGACATTTGACCACCGCGTCGTGCCCACCACCGGCCTCGACGCGCTCATCGCCGAGGACGGCGTCAAGACCACGCTGCAGCAGGTGGTTCACTTTGAGAAGGCCCGCTCGGTGATCTATGGCCAATGGGGGTTCGATTTCGGCGAGGCCAAGAGCAAGCAAAAGGGCGTGAGCGTGCTGCTGTGTGGGCCCCCGGGCGTGGGCAAAGTGGCGGCCGCCAAGGCCATCGGCTTTGAGGTCGGACGGCCACTCAAGCTCGTCCACGTGGCGCAGCTCCAGGCCGAGACGCTGGCCGAGACGCGGCGTGCCGTGCGGGCCGTCTTTGACGACGCACGCCTGATGGACGCGGTCGTGGTGCTCGAAGGGTTTGAGGCGTTTGGCTCCATGGTGGAAGGCAGCAGTAGCTCCTCGATGATGGACGCGATGGACTCGCCACGCGTGCGGCTCGAAGTGCAGCGCCTGCTCGAGACGATGGACTCATTCCCAGGGATCACCGTCCTCGTGGCGACCGTGGCGTCGGCGCAGGTGGCGTCGCTCAAGCATTCCGAGTTTGCTGGGCGCGTCAAGTTTGTGGTCGAGATGCGGACGCCCCACGCGCGGCTGCGAGAGAAAATCTGGCGCGCGTGCTTCCCACCCACGGCACCGGTGGAGGCAAGCGTGGATTTTAAAAAACTGGGCGAGCGCTGTGAGCTGAGCCACACGGCGATCAGCGACGCGGTGTTTCGAGCGGCAGCGAGTGCAGCACTGCGTGACGACAAGCGACGAGTGATCACGATGCAGGATCTCGTGGACGCGGCCGAGGTGGAGCGACGCAAGGCGCGCGCGGGTGGTGGCGCGATGGACAATTTGTTTATGTAAGAGTGGTTTTTTTATCACTAAAAACGTGTTTTTTTTCGTTTTTTTGTGTGGGGTGTGTATGGGTATGGATGGACTGAGGAGGATGCAGGCTCCCCTCCCCCTCCACCGTTTGCTGCTTAGATGGCGAAGGGGAGCGCATCACCACTGACAAAGTCGCGCACGACCTCGTCCTTGGTGATGGTGACGGTACGGATGACGCCGCCCGAGCTGCCGTCACGCGCCATCGCGTGCGCTAATGCCTTCTTGACGAACGCCTGGCACTCCTCCTTGGTCATGTTTGGTCTAATCATGATATTCATCGTTTTGTTAGACCACGATTTCGTGGTTGTATAGACACACCAAAACGTACCGGTAGGCCGAGTCGACGTAGCCGTAGATGTACGTGGAGCCGCTACCGCCGATGGCAAAGTCCTGCTCGACCATGGTGCCGCCGATCGGGATCGAAAAGACCTGGCCGCCCTTGACCGGGTCCCACCCGGCCACGATGATGCCCGCGAGCAAGCGGTCCTTGTTGTTATAGCACAGCGAGCGAAAGAGGTTCGCGGCCGTGTGGACCTTAGGCAGGCGGCCCAGGTCCACGGCGTGCGACGCCAAAAAGTGGCGCACGTAATCCGACAGCGCCTGCGTGTCGGCCGCCGAGCCTGAGCGGCAGCAGTAGATGCGGTCGTGGAGCCCCGTGAGCTTGTCCGACACACGGTTGGCGATGTACGTGCCCGTGGACGTGCGGCTGTCGGCGCCGAGCACGACGCCGCCGTCGAACTTGGCCGCGATGATCGACGTACCCGCGTCGATCTCACCCGGCTTGAGCATGCCCGCCTCGTCGATAAAGTCCAGCATCGTGTCGATTCGAGTGCTACAGTAGCTTCCTTGCTCTTCGCTCTTGTCCTGTGCGTTGGTTGTGTTCAAGCAGCTCCCCTTTGGATATCCCCTTCGTTACGAGATACAG
>JAADXF010000723.1:0-12605 GCA_023337575.1 Pythium chondricola | reverse complement strand
TGGCACACACTTCGACCCAGCGTTTCAAACTGGCGCAAGTTCTCACGCGTGCTGGATCTGGAGCTCGAAGGCGGCCATCGTGTATGTGACGTGGTGACGAGACTGGTGCTCAGTGGATCCAACGTGACGGATGCACAGGTACTCGAGCTCGTGCAACGGTGTCGGCAGGCCAGGTACATCGACTTTGCGCGCTGCCACAGTATCAGCTTCATGGCCGTCTACGAGCTACTATGCATCGCCCGTGAGCGGGAACGCGACGGTGTGACGCCGCTGCAGTCACTGAACCTTTGGTTATGTCCTGGTGTCTCGCCGTCCTACATATCCCAGCTACAGAAGCCAGCACGAGATGGTCACCAGCGGCATCAACTGGAGATCGCCGGCCCAGGTTTCTACTTCATCAACGCATCATCCTACATGTGTATGGAACTTCAGCAGCGATCTGTTTCGATCGCAGGGTGGTGCCCAGAGCAACTGAACTTGCTGTGGCTGCCCACGGACCAGCTATTCACTCTTCTATCTGATCCAGTCGACGTGGACTGGAAACCACTGCAGCACCACGCACCGTTGATCAAATCTTTCGACGCGTCCGTGATCCCGCTGGTCCTCTTTGATGCTCCGTCTTCCTCCACGCGGTCCCTGGGTCTCCCCTCGGATGGATTGCGGCCTCTCCTACGGCTGATCGACGAGTGTGAACCACCAGCAATCGCACGGAACCTCTGTGACGTGGTACAACGAATGGGTCCTACCATGTGCGCACCGCAAGAAGAGGATCAGCCAACAAAGGATCCACTGGAGGTGGAAGCAGAGCGAGTATTCGCCATGCTGCGCGATACAACCGAGCAACTGCAGAGCCAAGTACTGCGTCTAGAACGCCAGGTAGCGGTGATGGCAGCGGCCAAGGACGCCGCTCAGAGAGAGTATCAGCAAGCCGAGCGAGAACTGAGAAGAGCAGCGAAAGAAGCTGACCGTGCGGTGCTTTGCCTCGCCACGTCGTCCGACCTGGAGCCTCCTACCGTGTCGACACGACCACCCACAGCTCTCCCTCTGACCTACCTACCAATCGACGACCAGCTACCTCCCCTTCCATCCGCCTCCACCGTTGAACGACTCGCGATGGCACTGGACAGCCAGTACTACGCCATCGTGGATGGATTCCTAGGCCACGAACTGAGCCATCGCCTTCGCCGTGACCTACAGCGACTCTACCAGGCATCGCAAGAGAAACCTACTTGCCCGCCGTCCTCTCCCTCACCTCCTCCACCAGCATTCACACTCGGCGAGCTCGCTGGCGGCAACACAGGACGCAACCTTCGGTACCAAATGGCCCATGTCCGTGGCGACTACATGCTCTGGGTGGACGAGCAGGAGGCGTGGTGTCCACTGTCTGTTCGACAATCACTGCGCCAGCTTGATCGCCTCGTACTCAACCACCTCGCGTCGCGCAGCCATGAACTTTCACTGCATTCTCTACTGCGGAAGAAGGCCATGGCCACGTGCTACCCTGGCCAGGAGCACGCCAAGTACACGCGCCACGTGGACAACCCGAATGCCAACGGCCGCAAGCTCACGGCGATCCTCTACCTGAATCCAGGATGGGACCCTGTCCTTTGCGGCGGCGAGCTGCTGCTCCATCTTGAGCCATCATCACCCGTGCGCGTGGCACCGTTGATGGATCGATTGCTGTTGTTTCTATCGGACGCGCGGGTGCCACACGAGGTCCTAGCCTGTCAACAGCGCGACCGGTTCGCATTCACGCTGTGGTACGTGGACTACGACGAGTACATGCACGCGCAAGTGTTTGGCGATCGACCGGCGACAGGGATCGATCACGATGGAGGAGAAGTCGCCGAGCGGCAGCGCATTGAGCACGAGATCCAGCGACTGGCTAGGCATCGGTAGGGTAGATATATATGTAATAATAGAGAATGGAGTATTCACTATCATGGCTCAGGCTCCTCGCTGTCGGTAGAGCAGGAGGACGCCAATCAGGAGCGCGACGGGCGCGAGGATCAGCACGACGATCAGCGCAAAGCTAAGACCGTCCCAGACACTCGACGTCTCGCTCGTCGACGGGGTAGATCCTGACGAAGGCGTGTCGGTAATCGGCGAGCCCATGTCATCGTCCAGGTCCTCGTCCTCTGACAGAGGAGACGATGGAGGAGGTGGAGGTGGAGGAGGAGGAGAGGAGGAGGGGAGTGATTCATACGAAGGAGGACGCGTCGCAGGCTCAGGCTGGACTAACGCACTGGCACCACGCCATGCGTACACTTGATGTACGTATTGGAGGTCTCGGACGCGAGCGTGGAGGACGGCGACCTCGTGCTCCAGGAATGCAACGTAGTCCTCACAACCACAGGGCTGAGCGGATGATCTCGTCGCGCCAAGGACGCTACAGGCAATCAGTTTCTTCATGAGGTGTAGGCGCTGTATGCTTGATAATAGTCCATAGCACGAGTCGAAGTGCTGGTCTGTTTATCGATGGAAATGGACTCCTGTACCTCCTACAACTCACACGCTGATGGGAACCTCTCACGCTCCACGACTTGTGTTTGATGGGTGCTTGCACTGGCCACAACGGCGCTGGAAGCGGACGTGTGGGCCTCGCCCTTGGTGGTCGTCGTCGTGTGTGTGGTCCGGGTCACCTTCTTGACCACGGTCACGCCATCGACCGTCGTGGACGTGGTGGACGTCACACCTTCTACACTACCGGTAGTCATGCCTCCCGTTCTTGATGAATACGAAGCCGACTTGATGGCAGAGGAGGAGGAGGAGGAGGATCCTCTGGCCATGGTCGTGACGGCCACGGCACCACTGGTCATCTCCCGGTATGCTGTGGCGTCGCTCGCCTCGTGGTCGTCAGCGTGTTCGATGACACTGAGGTCGCTGATCACGCTCGTCGCGCGGCCGCCGAACACGTCGCTGTCTCTGCTTCCCTTGTCCGGTGGCGGAGATGCTGTCGGTGGGCTCATCAGCAGTCGCCCGGCCGCTGTGTCGGCCAGTGCCTCTCGACGGCACACGATCAGCACACCGATGATGAAGAGCACGACAAAGCCAATGACCCCGGAGCTCACGCCGATGATGAGCCACCACGTCTTGTTGCGTGTGTCCGTGGCCTTGCGTGTGCGTTCCTTGGCGTGGTCCACGCCATCGTCATCTTCATCATCCTGGCCAGGGCCTGGCTGGGGTTGTGTGTCTGGTGCCGATGTGGCTTTGATGGACACGTCGCCAGTGACGCACACTCGGTAGTTGGTCTGCCCGATGGTCTGCGGCTCGTCGCAACTCGTCACCAATGCACTCGGGTCAATAGCGAGCGTGGTGAGCTGACTAAGAGAAGCCAACTCCGTGGTCGAGAGCGTAACCATCTGGAGGCTCGGGTTACGGTGTAACGAGAGCGCCGCGAGCCTGGGCAAAGTGAACACTGCCGCAGGGATACAGTCGAGCTGGTTGTCGTCGAGGTACAGTGCGGTGAGGCTCGAGAGCGTCGACAGATTCGGCGGCAGTGACGTGTCCGTGAGGCGATTCGCTCGCAGGTCCAGCGTCTCCAGAGTCGATGGAAATGCGTCCTCGTCAATCGATGACAGCGCATTCATTGAGAGGTTGCTGTGTGGGAGCCAGATTTGTGAGATCCAGTGTGTGTGTGTGATAGAGTGAGAGAGAAGCGACGTACAGCAGTGTCAGGCTGGGAGGCAGTGTGCCTGTCTCCACCGTGTCGAGGCTGTTGTCAGCCAGACTCCTGTATCCATAGGTAGGTAGGTAGGTAGGTAGGTTAGGTACCTGTCGTGACCATGCGTGTGTTTGTATACAAGCTCAGCCCACGCACATGGATCGTAGATTCGTGAGGCGGCTGAACGACGTTGGGAGCGATCGCAGCGACACCGATGCCAAGTGTAAGTGTTCAAGGGATGCAGGGAGTGATGCGAATCTTGCCGCGTCGGAAAAGTCGTTGCCGCCAATGTTCCTACCATGCCACTTCAAATGAGGGGACCCAGGTACATACCAATGCCAGCATACAACACCGTGTACAGTTTCTTGAGCTGCGTCATGCTCGCAACGTCGGCTGGTATCGTCTGGAGTCCACTCTCTTGCAGACACAAGTCAACGAGTGTCGTCGGCAGCACTCCAGAGGGTATCGTCTCGATGGCATTCAGGCTCAAATCACTGCATCCTTGAAATGAGACCCCTACCACCAGTACTTTATCCACGCAGAGTAGCTTTATCAGTACTCACAGTCGCTGGAGCGCCGCCAATTCGGCGATTCCTGTCGGTACCGATGTGAATCCTCCATTCGCGAGGTGGCTGAATCACACAGTCAACCCGTGAGTCTGTCTCTGTCTTGGTTCTAGGTATTAATAGTGTCGATCCTCGCCTACAGTAGTCGCTCCACACTTACAGCACCGTGAGCTTGGGCAGCAGCGGGAACACCGTGAGGTTCTGGAGGTTGATGTTCTCGATCATGATCGTTGTAGCGTCCCCTGCCTGTTGCAAGAACGCTACACTCTCCATGTTGATGGTGATGTACTCGCCGCGCGGGACCAGCGTCGCTGCATGCGCCTTATCCTCCACCGGCAGCGCGTTGCCGGAGAATGAGATGGTTGTGGCGGTGGATGGGAAGCTCAGATCGCTGATCGCTGCGAGCTGCGCCACGCTCTTCTTTGCCAGCTGGAAGCGCGCGTCGCTGGTCTTGCGTGCACTCACATCGTGCTTGGACTCGTTGCCATTCGTGACCATAAAGAACCACGCGTCTGCTGCGAAGGGGGCGAAGCACTCGACCGCACAGTCGCCTTCACTGGCGCTGGCGACGCACACGCTGCCAGAGTCCTCCTCTGGTTCAGCGACGCAGTCGGCGCGTTGTGTGTAGTACAGACATGGCGATAGCGACGAGGGACACACGGATGCACACTCCATGGAGAGCGTCGCTCGCGGCAGGGACAGGGGGCAAGCCAACGGCTCGGTCGCCGAGGCCACGGCCACCACCTGCCACAGCGCGAGCCCAAGCAACCGTGCATTCATCGTGGCTACCAGCTTGGGAGGGCAGATCAAGAGCGGCTGCGTCTTCGAGTACCCTCGGGGCCTCGCGACTACGGTGGAAAGATTTGCGCTCATGCTTTGGCGCGTCTCTTCAAGCTACGCTTTCCCCCAAAAACCTCTTTTGGATGATACAACGCATGTCCGGTCATGCTATAATAGAGGTAATTAGTGGCCCCTGTGGCATCATTCATGCGAGGGACCGTCACTCCTACTTTCCGACAAAGTTGATCGACGGCGTGAAAAAGCGTCGACGTCGCGACTTGGTCGACACGCCTCCTGTGTGCATCGCGAGACACTGTAAGCTGCAATAGATCATGAGTGGAGCCACGCACGACACGGCGGTCAACCAGCGCGAAAACACACCGCAAAACGTAGCCAAACTCGCATCGCTCTCACTCACGAATGACCCCGCGACCAGCACGCCCGCCTCCAAAACGGCACGGAAACGCAGCGCCTCGAAAGCCAAGAAGCGCAGTATCCCCAGCGATCCGCCTGGCAGTCCCCTCGGCCCGCTGCCCTTTGGTCCGCTGCTCACGATCGCATACCCCACGCGCGTACCCGTACCCGCATGGTTACACGACGTCGCCTACGCCACCGACCCGATCATCCCCGTCGCGACTCGGTGCGTTGCGTTCCGTGTTCTCTCTGGAACACAATTGTTTTATTTTTTTGTATGTTTATTTGTATTTGTATTGGGACTCATCGTCATCACAATAATAATTCTACCAGCCTCGGCCATGAGATGCTGGCGTTCACTGAGTACACGCACCAGGTGATGGAGCGGCTCGAGCTGGCGCTCGACGACGCGATCGATACCATCTCGGCGTGCGTGCAGAGCATCTGGCCCGAGGCCACGGTCACGTGCTACGGCTCGTTCGCCAACGGGCTCTGGCTGCCCTCCAGCGACGTGGACGTCGTGGTCATGGGCATCCTACAGCATGATTCGACCAGTACGGGTACCGGGACCAAGCTACCGGCGCGGCGGTTCGTCCAGGGCAGCCACGAGCTCCACCAGATCGCCGACCAGCTACGCAAGCAGGCCTGGGTCCAGCAGATCGAAGTCGTGGGCAGCGCCAAGGTGCCCGTCGCCAAGCTCGTGCTCGTGGACAGCGACCTGCGCGTCGACATCTCGATCGAGAACGCGCACACGCTGCTGGGCATCGAGGCGAGCGACCTCGTGCGCGGGTACATCACCGCTATGCCAATCCTCCACCCGCTCATCCTCGTGCTCAAGCAGTTTCTTCGCGAAAAGGGGCTCAACAACGCCTTCACCGGCGGACTGAGCTCGTACTGCGTCGCCTTGATGGCGTTCTACCTCGTCGAGCGGCAGCAAGCGACGACCTACGTCGGCGCCGACGTTGGGGTCTTGCTGCTCGACTTTCTCGAGTTCTACGGCACCAACTTCCACTACGCGACCACGGGCATCTCGCTCAAACCCGAGGCGTTTGGCGAGTACTACCTCTCGGCCAATTTCACGATCGGCTCGGACGGCGTGCCGCTGCTGCTGCCGCAGCTCGTGATCGACGACCCCGTGTACCCGGACGGCCAACACAACGCCGCGGCTGGTGCCTTCGGGATCGCGCGTGTGATCGCGGCCTTGGAGAGCGCGTACTACGCCGTGAGTTTCCACCGCCCGTCCAAGTTCACGCCGACGCCGCTGAGTCAGCTGCTCCACTGGTCCGGGTACACAAACGACCGGGCGACTGGGAACGCATGAGAGAGAGAGAGAGGGTCTGGCGTGGATCTGTCTGTACCAGTCCAGTCGTCAGTCGGTTAGGTACGTAAGCCCATAGAGAACAAGCGATATAGTAATACAGGACACACAGACTGCATAGCTGCAGACATGGAGGCAAATGAAAATCTATCCCAATGCATGGAGGAGCAGCCACTCATACGCTCTCTCTCTCTCTCTATGCAGACCCACCCGTTGTTTTTTTCCTTACAGGCCGGTGCCCATGGCCTGCTCAGCCGACGCGGCGGCCTCCTGTTCCTCGAGTAGCTTCTGCTGGCGCTCGATCTCGTCGTAGTCGATGTTGGCCACCACGTAGATGATAATGAGCGACACCACGGCCATCTTGATCAATTGGCGCAGGTCCTTCAGCGTCAGACTCTTGTACGACGCGATGAAGATCTTGGGCGCGAAGATGAGCAGGCAGGACTGGTCCCACATGAATGCACCGAGCACGTCGAGCGTCAAGAACGCCGTGAGCTGGCGCGCAAAGCGCGGGTCCGGCATGGGCACGATCTGCAGCACCGTGTTGAACAGCGGCATCGCCTCCGTGCAGAGCAAGAAGACACCGACAACGCTGAGACCGAGCGAGTAGAGCAGGCCCGGGTTCTCAGTCATGCTCTTCATGAATGGACGACCCTTGTAGTTGACCGCGCACACGCTCACCGTCTGCACACCGTTGACTAGAAAGATGACCGTGCTCATCACGCTCGGCTTGAACTCGCCTGGCTTGGAGTGCGTAAAGTCCCCTGGTGGCGTGTACTCCTTCGCGAGCTCGGTCAGGTAGATCATACATGCCAAGTGCAACGCGAACTGGCCAACGAGACTTGAGAACAGAGCTGGGTGGAAGATCGAGGTCAGCGGACGCACGGGCGACAGCGTCTCCAGTGGCGTCGCGCGGCTCAACGTGATGCTCGCGACCGTCGAGATCATACCGAGCGCCATCATCTGCGAGTTGGCGTACTTGACCTTGTCCAAGTAGAGCACCGAGAGCGAGTACGAGCTGATCAAGCAGTTCACGGCCAAGATCTGGTACATCTGCATCGTCGTGACCAACGCGCAGCGGCCCTGGCGAATAATGTCCACGCAACCCTTGATCGATGGAGCACGAGACGTGAACGGCGACGCGATCGAGGCATCACCGAGCTTGACCATCGGCAGCTCACCGTCTTCGAAATCATCCATGTACTGCGCGAGCGCCGCGTTGTTCGCAAAGTTGGCAAAGCCCTTGGACCCAGTGTTTTCGGCGCGAATCTTCTTGTTCACCTCCGCCTCACGCTTGGCGAATGCCGCAATCGCCTTCACACGAGCAAACGACTCGCCACGGGCTTCGCGCGCACGCACCTCGGCCTCAATCTCTTCGTTCTTCTTGCGCAACTCTTGAGCGCGTTCTTCCTTGGTCTTCAGAGCAGGGTTCTTCTTCTTTTGGGCAGCGATCAAAGCCTCGCGCTTCTTCTTCTTCGCCGCTTCCTCCGCTGGATCCACTTCACTCTTGAGCACCAAATGCACATAGTCCTTCTTGTCCTTGCACGCCGAGAAGTCGATGTTCTTCGCGATCAAACGCTTCTTCAAGACCGACACCGCCAGCTTCATCAAATCCTCGCGCGTTGCTTTGGGTCCAGCAGAAGCACCACCCTTCTTGTACTTCGACAAGCCCGTGATACTCTTGTCCGCGTTCGCCGAGCCGAAACCACCAAGCAAAGCCACACCAATGTGAGCCTGCTTGAGAGCGCCAACGTCGTTACCACCGTCACCACACATGAGCGTGTGGTGACCAACCTTCTTCAGGCACGTCAACACCTTCTCCTTGAGCTCCGGAGTCATACGAGCGAACACGCGAATGCTCGCGAGGTTGGACCAAATCAAATCATCGACTTCACCCGCAGCAGCGAGCGTCTTGCCGTTCACGCAAAGGTCGTACTTCTTCACCAACACGGGCACATCCTTGCTCACGTACTCAACCACAACACTGTCATCGTCCGCACGCGTCCAAACCAGCGAGCCGCCCTCCTTCTCCGTCAGCACGAGCGCTGGACGGGTGACGATGTTGACTTCCTTGGAGACGTGGACCGCGGTCAACGTGGCATCACCCGTGATCATCGACACCTGGTGGGAACTGTCCTTCAGAACCTGGATAATCTCACCGCTATCTTTGCGCACAAGGCACTGGAAGACAGCGAAACCAGCAAACTCGAGGTCCGATTCGGCCCAGCTGCGAGGCTTGTGCGCGATCTCCAAGTCCGACATCTTGCCATCGAGATCCTTGTACGCGAGCGCCAACACGCGCATACCACGGCGAGCCAGGTTCTGGTAGGTTGGCCAGTACCACTCAGGGATCGACTTCGGACGCAGCAACGCCGCGACGGCTTCCGGGCTGCCCTTGACGAGCGAGCGGTAGCGCTGGCCACGTTCACCGAGGTTGACCTTGGCGATCACGCTCATGCGCTGGAGCTTCGACGCGAAGTGGTTGCGGTGAACGATCTGCACGTACACGTCCTTCTGCTGAATGCTCGATCCCCAGCGACGCTCGCCGGCACGCTCCAAGTTCTGGTTCACCTGGCAACGCTTGGTTGCAGGATCGTACGAGAAATCGATCGCACGGATCGAGGCTTCTTCGACAGGATCACCAACCATCTTGCCGTCGATTTGCACGAGCGAGTGGCAGCCAGCGAGCACAAGGCTCGCGTTGATGTTGGAGGCGATCATAGGCACGTGGCTGCGTACCTCGTCACCTTCCAGCTTGGTCGTCGTCGTCGTGGTGAGGTCATCGCATACCACACCGACGGCCGTGAGCTGATCAGTCGTCAGAGTACCAGTCTTGTCGAAGAGACAGATATCGACCTTACCGGCGAGCGAGATACGGAATGGCTCGGTACAGAAGATCGAAAGCTTGACCAGCGACAAGAGCGCCGTGTTGACCGCCATCGCGGTCTGCATCGGAAGCTCCGCCGGAATGACACTCGTGATGATGAGCACACAGCGAAGCAGAAGCTCGAACGTGATCTTGCCCTTCTGCGCGATACCGTGGCGAAGCACGTAACCCGACGACATGAACGCGAAGATCATGAGCAGGAACACCAATCCGTAGGCATCCCACGAGCTGCCCGTAACCTTGCCACTCGAGAACTCAATCATACGAACCAGCTTGCCTTGCGACGACGAGAACCCCGTGCGCAGCACGTACGCGGTACATCCTTTGTCAGGAGCCGATGGGATCTTCTTCACACTAGCCGTATCTTCCGAGACAGACGAGTTGTCGCTCTGCATGATCGTCGTACCGCCAAACAGCAAGTGGACCTTGTGGCCAGACTTCATGTCGAGCGACTCGGCCAAATCCTGTTCGCTCATCTTGGCCCCAATCGCCTCTTTCATCTGGGGCACACTCTCACCCGTGAGCGTCGCCTCGTTCATCACAGTCGAGCCTTCGAGCAAGAGCAGGTCGCACGGCACCGTGTTGTCTGGGTTATCGCCCTCGGTCTCCCGCTTGATCGACATGATATCGCCCGGCACGAGCATGTCCGAGCTGATCTGGGTCCACTGTTTCATGCGGTACACGTACACGTCTCTCGCCTGGTTGCCCATGCCACGCAGCGTCTGGAGGTTCTTCAGGCGACCCATCACGGTCACGCCTTCAAACATGATGATCATCGCCAGCGTGAACAGCGAGTACTGCCAGTACTCGTCGAGCATGTACAGACACACGCTAAACACCTGGAACACGGTGAGTGGCTCCAGCAGCTGCTGCTTGAACATGTCGAGAAAGTTTGGCTGTGGGATGCTGAACTCGTTCTTGCCGTGGAGCTCCAACTGTTCCTCGACGATTTTGTCACTCGCAAAGCCCGTGGTCGTCACGTACGTCTTGATCGCGTGGCTCGTGGGCGCGCGCAGTTTGTGGAACACCACGCCTTTGCCTTGCTCCGTGTCCACGTGGGCAATGTACTTGTGCTTTTGGAAGATGAAAAAGAGCTTCCCGTCGGGGTTTTTTTCCACCTCGACGATCGAACTCTTGCCCTTGAAGCTGCGTGGGTACACCAGCACGTGCGTGGCCTGCTCGAGCTTGCGCACGGGAGCGTACTTGACCAACGAGAGCACGCGCACCGACCAGATCTGCATCAACACCATCAGCATGTGCGCCACGGTCGTGCCGAGCAAGTACAACAGCGGCACGATGGCCGGCAAGAACGGGTTGGGCAGCGGTGGGCCGGCTTCGTCCTGCGCCGCGAGCTGCGTGTAGTTGATACGCGAGCTAATGTCGTCGCGCACGACGCCCTGCGCGAGCGACGCCGCGGCGAGACCCGACAACGCCGCGTCGTCCTGCGACTGCGCCGACAGGTCGCTGCCCGGAAGCAGGATGCCGGCCTCCTCGAGCTCGCGGATCGCCTGCGCGTATGGCTCGCCCACGGTGAGCAGGCAGTGGTACAATGCGAATGCGTAGAGGAACACAAAGGGCACGTGTTCGAGGCCGTAGCCGAGATGGAACGGGTTCACGCGGCGCCGGTGGAGCGACAGCGCGCGGATGGACTTGCCCGTCCACGAGGGCGGCGCGTCCTCCTTGGCCATGGTGTTGGTGCTGCGACAGGGAAACGGAGACTCTGACGAGGGAGGAGAGGGAGTCAGCCGATGGTGGGGAGGGGACGAGACCTACGCCTACTGTCATACTGTACCACACGTGACGCCAACGATGGAGGCAGCGCTGTGGATGCGTGGCGCATCGCCACCGCCATCGCTGCGCGTGTACGCGTGGAGCAAAGGGGAGAGTTGACGGAACGCACCGTTTGCTTCGTCACGTGGGCGCTGAGGTTTGTTTCCCTTTGCTGCTGGCCTCCCTCCGTCGTCCGCCAACGTGGCATCATCACGCGAGTCGCTTGGATACCGGTATCATACCGGTATTTCAGAGAAAAGTTTGGACAAGGTGATAGGTTGTCCGAAATCGATTTATGGAAGCATACAGAAAGAAGAAGCAGGAGGAGGAGGAAATCCATGTTGCATGAGGGGTTAAGATGCGAGGGGAGGAGCGAGAATGTCAACTGGCAGTGCGTTGGCACATGCTCACGTTAGACATTGTATGGTCCGACAGGCGCTGGCTGCTGGGGCATCTGCGCGGGGTCGTTCTGGTGGGTGAACGCCGGGTGCTGCGAGATGACAAAGTAGTTGAAGAAGGCGTTGACAAAGAGCAGCGCGGCGTCGAGAATCGTGAGCCAAAAGTTGCCCATCGAGAGCGGCCAGATCGCCATGCTGCATGCGTAACAAATGTATGAGTTCTTCGGTTCCGTCGTTGATACCGTGTGGACGTCGTACGTACAAGAGGAGGAAGATCGTGCGGGTCTTGTTGCCGTACATGAAGCCAAAGTTGACGCGGAAGATGTTGTCGATCTTCTCCGTGCGCATTTCAAAGGCGAGGAGCAAGAAGCCGAACATACTGCATCGAATGAATTCCATGTGTGTTAGTATCCTGATCCGATAGGGTATCACACTCTCAAACAGCCCACGCACATGATGTAGATGCCGGCGATCACCTTCTGGAAGCTGTTCACGTAGCCAAAGATCCACGCCAGCAGGCCAGCCACGATCGTGGCGACCGCGAGCAACAGGTTCACCGTGCGCATCACTCGCAGGATCGTTGTGCTCTTGGTGGCCTTGATCGAATCGCCGATCTCGTCCATCAGGTTGTGTTGTGGCTTGGTGCTCGACGGGACGCCGAGCGGCACCGGGTTGGGCGACGCAGCAGGCATCGCGCCAGGCTGCTGCTGGTAGGACGGCGACGCGACTGGTGCGGCCACAGTCACCTGCGCTGGGTCGAGCGTAATCGCCGCGTTCGGCGAGCGCGCGTTGAGCACCGCTGGGTCCT
>JAADXF010000722.1:0-12605 GCA_023337575.1 Pythium chondricola | reverse complement strand
TTTCGCACTTTCTGGAACTGTTTCAGATGATTTTCAATGTACTTCGAAGTACTTTTTAGTAATTTGACGGGTTTTGGATCCAAACGTGGAGAAAGGGGTAGAAAACTTCAATACCGTAATTATTGGGGCAATTCGATATTGAATTGCAAGCTCGGGAAACAAATAATACATAATTGAATAACTATAATACCGAAATGATTGTATTACAATTATTGTTTCCGAGCACTTAAGAGGTCGCACTGCTGGACGCATCGTAACCGCAGCAATATAGGTGGGAGGATCTCGCTGATGCCCATCGGGTCATCCCTTGACAGCCTCATGGTTTCTAGGCCCACGTCCAGCGCTTCTCTTGAGCCAATGGTGATGCACACATTCAAAACATCAAAGGAAATCGCCATGAAGCCACGCTCTTCCAGAAAGTCGTAGCCCAGGGCGGTGTCATGTTGAAGCTGGACACGCTGCTGCTCCCGGCATCGAAGTAATGCATTCAGCGACTTGCAGATCGATTGATGTACCACCAAATCGTCGCTGCGGTGCTTCTTCGAGCAGTAGTGGACCAGCGCACACTTGGCGCACACGACGGACGCGCCGCTGCGGTCCGGATCCTCGCACACGCGGCACCCACGTCGCTTGGAAGAGCTCGTCATCGTTATGTGGGCACATTGTATTAATTTCGGTGTATATAAATATCTATATTCGCCATTTTAAGATACTGAAATAAGGGAGTACCGGTACGCAGGACTTTGTTGCAGTTTTCCAACAGCTCATCATCCTAAGTGAAAAGATCGATCGCCACTTGAGAATGAAGCCGCTGCAGCCGGAATGCAGCGTGTGCGGGCTGGCGCCGAGCGCCGCCAACATGCTCTCCAAGTGCTCGCGGTGCCAGGTCGTGCTCTACTGCAGCCGCGAGCACCAAATGGCCGACTTCCCCGCCCACAAACTCTTGTGTCGTCGCGCCAAACAATGCCGTGAACTCGTGGCCGAAGAGGAAGCCAACCTGCGTGCGGCTGAGCCGGATGGCATGTTCCTTCCCGAGAACGTCTTCGAAGAATGCGTAGGTCATTTCTGGGGCATCCATGAGACGCGTCCGTACATGCGCGCCAAGTTTGAGTTGATTCGCACCATGTTGGTGACGGAATCACACTCGGCCAAGACGCTCGGGCTCACAGAGGCGCTGGATTCACTGCGCCTTTGCCGTGGCGATAACGTCGGCGTTCGTGATGCTGTGCCATCGCTGATGCTCGCACTAGGCAAGCTCCAAGAGTGCTACGACTTCATCAAGTGGTGGGCGACCTGTGACCCGGATGGACGCTACGACTGGGGTGATACTGAATTGCCCTACCTGGATACCGTCGGTGCCGACATGGTTGAGCCTATCGCGTGCTTTGAGAGAAGAAACTCTACCTTTCACGTCGCCGCGCTCACGTTCATCAAGATGGTGTTGGCGAACGAGCTGGAGAATGCCATCAACTCGCACGTGGTGGCTCCCTCGGCCACGGCGTATGAGTTGATGGCTTCCTCCAGCTCGTTCGCCAACACCATCTTGATGAAGGTGAGGGCAGCGAGGTGGAAGAGCGATCTGTCACGCTCGAAGCACGTGATGGATTCGAGCATATCACTGCCAGAGATATCCGGGTATTAATACCGTCGTCGTTCGGCGTCTCCATAGCGTCTGTTCAAGTAGCGTGCTGCCCACGCCTTGATGAAATCGTAGCACTCATGCAGCTTGCCTAGAGCCAGCATGAAAGACAGTATGGCGACGCTAACACCCACGCTATCACTCGGGCAAAGCCGCAGTGAGTCCAGCGCCTCATCGAGTCCGAGCGTCGTCGCTGCGTGCGATTCCATCACCGACATGGTACAGACCAATTCGAACCTGGTCCACACGTTGTCGGAGATGGAGTCACACGCCGCCGCGACGCTCGCGCTAACGGAGGCGTTGGATTCACTGCGCTTGTGTCGCAGAGACAACGTCGGCGTGCGTGACGCCGTGCCGTCATTGATGCTGAGTCTGGACAAGCTGCAAGAAGCGTATGACTTTATCAAGTGGTGGGCGACGTGTGACCGACAGCGCAACCGAGAAAGCACCACGGCGCCGTACTTGGATATCGTCGGCGCCGACATGTTGGAGCCGGTCGCTTGCTTTGAGAATCAGCGGGAGCTGTTCCACTGTGGTGCGCTCACGTTCATCAAGATGCTGCTGGCGAAAGAGCTCCAGGACGTGATAAATGCGCACATCGTGGCCGACAGTGCAGCGCTGCCGACCGCAATCGGTGATGCGCTGCGTTCCTTTTTGCTTCCGACATCCAATGATCGCAGCCTCGGTGAGCTCAAGGTGCTCCACGAGAAGGCGAATGCGCAGGCCGTGCAGGCGTTCAAGTGGTCCCACCAGGAAAAAAAAGCTTTTGGAGCGCGATGCTGGACCCACTGCCTCTCTCTCATGTGCCGGACACGGGTTTCTACTCGCCTGGTGATCGCATGGAGGTCAAGACGTGGCTCTTGCCAAACGCTGCGTTGTGGCGTGGCCACCACGACTTTATCAAGACCAACCTCAAGACCGTGTAAGCGCAAGATTAGCAGCCGTTGCGTGCGTCAGTGATGCGCTGCATCACGTGGTGTGGACTGTGGGTGAGGGCACCAGCATTACTAGTATGTGGAGCGCAGTACGGTCGTAAAAGAGCACCTGTGAGTACGATGCGTGTTGCATTATTGGATGTACGCTGTAGATCATACTATGGTGTGATGATGACGCTCATTGTCATGAGATGATCTCGTCATACTGGTCCAGTACTAGTATTGCTGGATCCAGTGCAGTAATACTAGTAATACCGGTATGAACAACAACAACAATTTCGAACTCGAACGCAATTTTTCAAAAAAGGGCGGTTCATCGACCTAGACTGTCATAACGCGGCAGATGTGTAGACACCACCACATCTTATGTGTGGATGCAACCTGGTTTTGGAAACAAAGACGTTGACTTGAGAACAGATTCACGCAAGAGTCATCTGAACTCATTTCGAGAGTGATGGTCGTTTCCTTCCTAACCACGTCCGCTCGATTTCTCTTCGCGTGCCACCAACAAAGATGGAGCCGCTACCGATACCATGGCCGATGCGTGCGCCGCTGCCGACGGTCAATCTGAACGCGTCCATCGACGCACTCAGGGTACGGTAATAGCCAAACTACCATCCGATCCGTCATGTGAGACGCTCATTTTTTATCCGCTGTTTTTTCAGAATGTTTCGGTCACGTTTCCGCCCATTTATGATGAGCTCCTCGCGAATGGCACCATGTCGCAGGAGCTCTACGACAGCCTCAAAGACCTGTATGAAGACATGAATGAGACAGTCGCCGAGAACCTCGAGAACGCTGAGGCCCAGTACGAGTACTTGAAGGTGACCAACGAACTCGCCAACAAGTCGGCGAACGGCGAGCTCACATTCACACCAAGTACCAAGTCCTCTGGCATGACACCAGCCTCCATCGTGGGCATCAGCCTGGGCGCCATCGCCACGATCGCGCTGATCATCGGCGTGTACATCATGTACAAACGCAAGGACCGCGGGAAGAAGAACAACTGGGACAATGGGGACGAGGATACACTTGATTCCTCCACGTATGGCAGCGCACAAACACCAGACATCCAAGCGGTGATCCCGTGGGACGACGAGTCGCTGCTGGCTGTACGTGTGCCCTTGGATAAAGTGGATCGAGGTGAATCGCTCAGTCGTGGCGCCTTCGGTGAAGTGTATCGTGGTGTCTTCCGAAACGAGGCAGTTGCCATCAAGATGCTACTTCCAGACAAGCGCAAGGACGTCAAGATGATCAAGCTCTTCGTGGCCGAGATCAAGTTCATGTCCACCATCGACCACCCACGCATTGTCTCGTTCATCGGTGTGGCGTGGGAGGCGTTGTCGGATCTGTGTGTGATCGCAGAGTTCATGGAAGGTGGTGACCTCTTCACCACCTTAAATCAATGGGAGAATGAACATCCACGACGCGCGCGGGGATTCAACCCGTCCAAAAACAAGATCGCCCTCCACGTCGCCCATGCGCTGACGTACTTGCATTCACTCGAAACGGTTGTGGTCCATCGCGATCTCAAGTCCAAGAACGTGTTGCTGGATGCTGATGGCAACGCCAAGCTGACTGATTTCGGTGTGTCTCGCGAACGCATCGACAGAACCATGACCGCTGGCGTTGGCTCATCACTGTGGATGGCGCCGGAGGTGATGCTGGGCGAACGGTATAGTGAGAAGGCTGACATCTTCTCGTTCGGCGTGATGTTGTCCGAACTGGACACCCAGCAACTGCCGTACGCTGACGCGGTGGAGCAAGGCACCAGCCAACCGCTACCCCAGACCGCGATCCTTCAGCTCGTGTCGCTGGGCCACCTCACGATCACCATCACCGACTATACGAAGCGAACATACCCAGCCGTCTACACTCTGGCCAAGGAATGCGTGTCGATGGATCCCAAGAAGCGCCCCACTGCTGCCGAGGCACTCCATCGTCTCCACATGATCTCAAAGCAGTGAGTAAGCCGTCGCCCCCGCCTAACGGTTGTGTGTAATCGAACACTATCCCCACCCCACAATTTGTACAGTAGAATGCTATGGGTTGCGAATCAATCATCAAATAACATGCACTGACGTTCCGGATCTCAGTTCTTGTCTTCATCCAGAGTCCAGCGTCCAGAGTCGGGTTCCGTTTCCGGACGGGCAGTCCCGACATCTGGACCACCTGGCGGAAAATTTCAAACCCCTGTTGAAATTTTTGACGTCCGATGCGGTCGGGTTATGCACTGACTGATTGCACATAGATGGGCCAACCCAGTGACAACTTGACAGCGAGGGTCACTCTGTTCGAGACTGGCACTTGGAACTTCGACCATCGACCACCATACAGTGTCGAGTGCAGCACGTTGGAATCGAAGTGGAGCTCTTCAACAGCAGGATCCCACATCTACATGCGCGCTGCTTTGAATTTTGACTTTGACGGACGGATGTTTGGTCGCCCCTGGAAAAATCCACGCCAGGCCACCTGGCCGGCCTGCACAGCACTGACATGCATGAGAGCTCCTACAAGTGTGGTGAAGGTGCAGTTGGACGGAGGCTGAACAGACCGACATGGTGGCTATCAGTATCATGCAAGCGCCAGTGTCCCACACCTAGACTCTGTCGTGTCCACAACATCGCGCAGAAGATCGTCAGCATCATGCTCTATCAGAACTCCGCTACTTGTAGTCACAGTGCTCATTCTTGATTTCTCCTCGCACCACGAGATCCAAATGGCTATCAGTATGAGACGCGGGGTGTGGACGGAGGACGAGCACGACCGATTCCTTGAGGCGATTCAGTTGTACCCCCTCGGTCCGTGGAGAGATGTGGCGGCCCATGTCGGCAGCCGTGACGTCCGTCAGGTGCAAACCCATGCCCAGAAGTACTTTGAGAAGGTTGACCGTCACAAGCGCGGGTTGCAGCGAGAGCGCCAGGCAAGATTGCGGCCAGAGCATCGTATTGATCGTTTGTCCAGTGAGAACGCTCTTCGACCACCAGAGTCAAGCGAGGTGGACCGATGGCCTGGTGACGAGTTCCAGCCCATCTTCCGCCACAACGACCCCAACCAACCAGCACGCCCTGATCCAGCGCTCTCCATCGATCCCATGCCTTGGGCAGCCCATATCGACAACTCGGTGTCCCACGCTGAAAGCGAGTCCAAGGATACGGAATTTCCGACGCTGGAAGAGTCACTCGATATCTTGATGGAGTGCCTATCCGATTACTGAGCACAAAGCGGAAGACGAAGTCTATGCTCTGCCTCTCCGTGGACCGCTCCACAGATATGTCACCGCGTCGTATGCGTACCAGTCGGCGAACCGTTCTCCGTGCTAGCTCCTATAGCGTCAAATTCATTATTAATGCGTCCCTTGCTTTTGACGTCGTCCACTTGATTTGCATCGGGCTGCTTCAGAAACAGGATGAACTTGCTTCGCATATTTTAATATTTAATATTGATTATTTTATTATATTAAAATACTGCGCATCGATTAAACTGGTGTAAGAGTTGACTAATAAGTCGCACTCGCAGTGAAGTTTACATCCCTGACGGCTGCTCAGTTCAACACTGGCGCTACATGTCGGCAGCGACATGAGAAGCACCGTCACTCCAGTGCTTTCTCGCTTGAGCACTGTAATATGTAGGCGTTTAGCAACTCCACCTCGCCAAGTCATCTAGATTGTGTTTCTTCGTCAGAATCCTTCCCACAATGGAGCACTTCCAAATTTCCCCGTGTGTGGCCGCAAAGCACCGTCGCCATTAATCTCGAGTGATGTGCAAGTACAAGGAGTCGGCATCTCATCCTATGTGTGGTTGTGCAGCCTGCGGTGAGCATCCATCCACATGTGTACAGTACTGTAGCCATGAATACCAGCGATGCCTGGTGCAATCAGTGGACCGACCGTCCCCACTGTGGACCGTGGGTGTGGACGGACGTCCACAAGTCAGAAAATCTACGGGCTCTCGAAATTTTTGACGAAACGTTTGCATTCTTGCACATAACCAGGCCTTCTCAGCGTCCACTATTCAGAGCATAAGGGCAACTTCAATATTTCATATTTCAGCATTGAAAAACATAATTGCCTCACCATGGATGATGACCTCTTATCGACCCATCGCGACTGCTGGCGTTAGAGGCACGAGAGCTCCAAGCAGGCGGAGATGGTGATTGACAACACGTTGAACTGTTGCACGGTCACCCAAGAGCTGGCTTGCGGCCACGGTCTGCCTAGAGTATCGTCCAAGTCCATGAGCTTCTCACCATCTCCATCTTGTGACAGACTACCACCTTCTGCTGTGTGGACCAAAACACTCGAGGAGACGTCGCAGTGCTGCGAAAAAGAGAGAAGCGCCGGTGCACTGTGTTGATGCTGGTGGTGGGCGTGGAGATGTGGCCAGGTCCGGCCCACACGAGATCATTCAAAAACAAACTTACTTCATCAGCATCAAGTGTACCATGGCGATCAGTATGAACCGCGGCGTGTGGACTGAAGACGAGCACGACCGCTTCCTGGAAGGCATGCGGCTGTATCCATTTGGTCCGTGGCGGTGTGTAGCCGCTAACGTGGGAACCCGGGATGTGCGGCAAGTGCAGACCCATGCCCAGAAGTACTTTGAAAAGATCGGTCGCCACAGGCGCGGCCTGCTCCGTGAGCGGCACCCACGACTGCGGAACGAGCACCGCATCGACTTCACGCCACGGTACCCCAACATGCAGCCACCTCAAGCCACCTTGCCCATGACATGGCCACCTCAAGAATTCAAGCACACGGGTGACAATCAAGAGGAAGCAGACATGCACCTGCCTCGGTCGTTGTTCCTCGACCCGGCGGCTGTGCAGCATTCTCTACAACAAGAAGCGAGTAGCGAGGCCAGAGATGAAGAGTTGCCGTCACTGGAGGAGACCTTGGGTATCCTCATGGAGTATATGTCTGAGTGAAGCAATCGTTTCTGAAAAAAAATGTACTCACGTATAAGCCCGTCACACACCGAAATTGATAACGTCTTGCCTTTTACTCTGTTGCTTTTGGGACTCTCATGCAGCATCATATGCGACTCGGCATCGACGGTTGCCAGTAGTCCCGGGTTTGCTGAGACCGAGTTGGAGATGCGCGGTGGGAAGCTTGGGAGCGGCGCATGCTCGGGCGCGTAGTGCGCGATCGCGGCAATGGTCGTGGATGGCATCATTGCTTGTTTGGTGGAATGGACCCAAATGAGCTTGTGTCTCTTGCGCAGACACGATCGTCACCGTAATGCGAAATTACAATTGAGGGCTGACCACATCTGAGGTGTCCCACACCAATTGGTGTATTGCGGACGCTTCATGGAGAGTCCGCTCCCCGACTTCACAGTCAATGCCGGTACAGTACTGACGAGGCCGATGTGATCACTTGGATTACAGTATCCATCCTCCAGTTCTTACTGTGCATCCAAAGAGAACTGGTACTCATCCTGATGTGGCTAGCAACTGGACTTCTTTCTCTTCGATCACGACGTGGCAGACCCCGGCTTCGAGAAGCTGTTGGGCGAGTGCAACGTGCCTCGACAGGATCGCTTGGTGGTGGAGATCGGGCTGAGCTTCGACACAGGCCTCCTTACACGAAGGATGGTCAGGCAACTCAAGGCGTTGCTGGAAAGGAACGAGGCGACCACCAACGATACGAACAAGCGTGTCCACTTTCGAGTCACAATACTGTGGCTTGGAAGCAAGTACGTGATCGAGAAGAAGGCAGCAGCGGTGCTATGCGAACTCTCCCAGATATCGGTAGTTCAAATGCGTCTTGGCGACGTGAGGCGCATCAAGCCTGCCAGGCTGCAGCCGTGCCTGCGCTCATTGGTGAGCACAGAGTCCAGGCTGCTGCGGCTCCGTCTATTAGACGACGTGAATCGATTCCCAGCTCAGCCTGTCCAACTTTCAACTGTCCGACGCGGTGTTTGCGACCATCCTCCGGTCGTGCCCTCAGCTGGAAGAACTCAACGTCAGTGGCCACCGTCGTCGTGACATCACTCCGCTCGTGGACGCATTCAGAGCGGGTACCAGTCGGATCCACTCGCTCAGTATGGCACGAGCCACGTGGGTCGCCCCATCCCTCTTCGAACCCGAGTGCTTTCAGAACAGGCACATGTTACATGAGCCGGACCCATTGATCAGCCAAGTCACGGAGATGCTGAACCATGGTAGACGCGTGCTGCGGCGGCTCGTGTTTCATCTCTCGCCTCCTTTATTCCACGACGAGCACACCGCCAATGTGTTTGTTCGGGACGGCGTCACACCCTTGCTGACAGTGATCAACACCAGCCACACACTGGAGTCTGTGCAACTGGTGCACACCGAGGTGGCCGAACACCTCATAGGGACGCCCTTGGAATCAGCCTACGTCGAACCTTTGGTGGTTCATTCGTTGCCGATGCGATCCAAGCTGGCTCTGCTCAGATCCATCCCGCACGCGACTCCGACCCAGGCTCTGGGTAGGTTGGATTCGAATGTGGTGACGAGGATCTTCCAGTTTGCGGCGGCCCTCATGACTAGGTACCAGCTGCGAGGCACGCATCTCGATGTCTTCAAAGGAACCTGCGTCGCTGACTGCTTCTGTCACCCCGTGCAACAGCTCCCGTGAACTATGGAGGATCGTAGTTTTGGATTTATGTACTGGAATAAGATTGATACTATCCGCAACAGTTGTGTGGACCACATCTACTTTTGGGTTGCAGAGACACTAAATTGGGTTGTTTTAGTGCAACAAACCCAATTTATGAGGTGCCCACTTCGAGTCACCACTCTAAAATGACACGGCATGCCGCGATCGCGCAGTACACGCGCGACCACGCGCTGCTGCCAGACTTCCCGGTGCGGACTGCGCCTTCCGATACGGCGAACCCGTACCCATCCTACACCAATGCAGACGACCAGCACTGCGTGTGTTCTGCCTCGACTCGGTCGCCGGTCGCATGCTTCCTCGCGCCGACGGCGTGTGGCTCGCGCTGCTGCCCTTTGACGACCTGTAAAAAGGCCACGCACGAGCAGACAAGGACGATATGTGTCCAGAAACGCAGGCATTTTGTTGAGCTCCTCGCGAGGCTGGCCGTGACACCAGGCGACACAAGATGGGGTCCTTCGATGCGTGCTCCACCCAGTCATTGCGTGACTCAGATGACACTGAGAGCAAAGCGCCAACCCTTGCTGCACAACCTGCATCAACCAGACGTGAACGCGAGCGACTGGGCCAGGCTGGTGGCCTACCTGCTTCTAGTACCGGGCAACGTGCCAGTAGACTTCACCTCCCGAGAACTGGGTCAGCAAGGTGACGCTCTACTCGCATAGGCGGCGATAGAAAGCAACACGGCGGTCATCAAGGAGACGGCATATGCGATACAACAGAGGCAATGGGCGAAGGCTGGCATGGTCATGTTCCACTAGGACGCAGAGAACGCCAGTAGTGGCCAGGCGGAAGGAGGAAGCTCAAGCAGCTCCTCCTCCGCAGCCCCACGCAATTAAGGGCACCCCACGGGTGCCGGCCTTGGGATCCGAAAGAGAGCCAGAGGCGCGCGATGGAGGTCACGGCCACACCCATGACCCACCATCCAAGCGTGAAGGAGATGCCACGACGGCGCCACCATCACCAGCTGAGCGGAGGCGGCGCAGGAACACGCAGATCGCAGCGCGAACTAAGAAGGTGAAGCGACGCCAACCAAGAACCCAGAAGGCGGACTTAGTTTGCGTCACTCAGAATGCCCAAGGCCTGGCCAAGAACCACGCGAACTTTGAACGCTGGTTCGACGGTCTCAGGCAACGCACGCAGTTCGGACAGCCAGACGTAGTCTTCCTCCAAGAGACGCGCGCGACCAAAGCGTGGGTAGAGCAGCTGACAGCTCAGCACGCGCGAGGCTGGGGACTCAGACCAGACCGCCTAGACTGCCCGATCTCGCTCTGGAGTGAAACGCCAACAGCAGCAGGGGGCGTAGCCATCCTCTTCAGACCTGACTCCCGCCTCAAGAACCCTCGACCACTATGGAAGGAGCACTGGTCGCCGTGGTTCATGGCAGCGGTAGCAGAATTGAACGGAGCCTCGGTCACGTTGATCAACGTGTAAGGACCCAGCGGTGGGCAGAAGAAAGCCAGGGAGCGCTTGTTCCACCGCATAAGATCTCTGGAGCCTCCACAGGGACGCGTCCTCCTCGGTGGCGATTTCAACTGCATGCTCAACAACGAGCTGGACCGCAGCAGCAACGCCAACTCGCAGCATGGCTCACCGGAGCTACAACTGCTCCTGGAGCAGTGGCACATGCGCGACTCGACACAGGATGAGCAGGACGCTACGTCGACAGATGCGGAACGGCGGGAGTTCCACGCCGCTCAGCACACGTACAGGTACAAAACGCGTGCAGGGGACCTGGCCTCGTCGCGTCTGGATCGCTGGTACGTCAGTCAAGAGCACGTGCGCGACATCCGGCGAATCGAAGTGACCCCGCCAGCTCAGACCAGTGACCATGACGCGGTGACACTGGTACTGGTCACGGCACCGGACCCCACGTGGAAGAGCAAGAGAAGGAACCAGCTACGGTACCCACTGCCACTGGGAAGCCAGGAAGCGGTACAGGAGATCAGTCAAGCCGAGATCGACTGCTTCAGCGAGGCCAGTCAAACACTTGGCGCCGCCGCGGTAGCCAGTGCCTGGGACAAATGCAAGGATCAAATCAGACAGCTGTGTCTTCGAGAGATCCGAGCGCGTCTCAAGACTGCACGACGCGCATTCCAGCAGAGGCGCAAGCGACTGGGATTGGCACTCAGGGCGGCATTACGCATTGCCAACCCGCCACGCGAGCGACCGCGGCAACGGCGATGACGATCACACAAGGTATGAGCGAGCTTAGCCTGGATCCAGCAGAGCGAGTACTTGCAATCCGAAGGTCCATCTCGAGACTGCACAAGGGAAGAGCACGAAGACGTCGACGGGCGAGAGCAGCGATATACCTGGCAGGAACCATCGACGCGGAAAGAGCTTTCTTCAAGCGCTTCTCAGCCAGGCAGGGGCGGCAGCACGTAGCCGCACCACAACCAGAGGACGGCAGTGAGCGCAGCCCGGCCAGCAGGATCGCAGACGACTGGCGCAGTGTCACCCAGCGTGCCCCCACCGACGACAAGGCGAGGACCAATTCTTCCAGCTCCTCCCCGAGCCGGCGACAACAGTGGACCTGAGAAGCCTGGACGAAGAGATCACGACAGACGAGGTGAGGGACGCGCTGCACTCGTGCCCCAGGGGAAAGGCAGCTGGTCCAGACGGTCTACCCAACGACTGGTACCGGGACCAAGAAGCCACCCTGCCAGCAGTACTAGCTCCACTCCTCAATGATTGGCACAAGCAAGGTGTGCTGCCGCCAAGTTTTCGGCATGCGACGGTCGCCTGCCTGCCCAAGGTCAGTAAGCCAGCCTCTGGGCTCGACTACCGACCGATCGCCCTGCTGAACACAGACTACAAGATCTACGCGCGCGTCCTCCTGAACCGTCTGCGCAAGTTCCTACCAGACCTAGTGTCACCGACACAGTTTGGTTTCGTCCCAGGTCACCAAGTCCATGACGCCTTGGACGTTTTCGAAGCCGTGCAGCAGCTTTTACGGACGGCCAGGCTCCTCCTACAGCAGTGGCGGTACTTCTGGATTTTGCGAAGGCCTACGATACCCTCGATCGGCCTATCCTCCTCAGAGCGCTCAAGCGGCTAGGCTTCCCTCCCAGATTCCTCCAGACCGTCAACCAGATGCACCTGTTCACCACGGCCGAGTACCGAATGGATGAGAGTGTCTCCGATACACAAGCGATTCTAAACGGTATCCACCAGGGTTGCCCACTGGCGCCGACACTATTCATCCTGGTCGTCAACACGTTGTACGAGGCAATGGCAGCTGACGCCAATATTCACGGTATTCGCCAGCCAACGGGGGAAGAAGTCAATGTAACAAGCTGTGCAGTTGACACCACGGCGCTGCTCGCAGACTCGACGTTCATCGCCCCACTTCGTTCTCTCCTCGCACAGTTTGCGAGCGCCTCC
>JAADXF010000721.1:0-12608 GCA_023337575.1 Pythium chondricola | reverse complement strand
GCCTGTACGTGCGTATATTCCGGATATTAAACACCCATCCGGACGTAGGATTTGCCTGGAGTTTGGACGAGCTTTATGCAAGATTGAAAGCAAAACCAGTGACTCGCGCCCGCGCGCTCGCCATGCGCTAGTCGCTTCGTACCCGCCGCCCTCCGCTGCGCTTCGGGGGCGGGAGAAAAGATAGATCATTCAAGACAGTGTTGTGTTCCCGGGTATACGTTCAACAGTATACTTGTTCATTTTATGTACATCCTTAATGTGCCTTGAGCTGCTTCGGTTGTACCTGGTAAGATCATCCCCAGTACAGATTCCATTGCGCTCAAGCGTCATGATGCGTCTCCACTTGGACATGTGGTCTTGCCACTGGATTTCTGTGACGCCGCGCGCATCTCCTCTGACCGTTTCGTGCTCAAGACCTGGTCGGTGTGGTGCATTGAACTTGCACCGTGCAAGTTGGGTTTCGCGATCGCAACGGCCAAACCAGGGCGAGTCACTCCCTGGGTCACCCAGCCTGGGTGTGACGGACGCACACACGGTGACACCCGTCCCTTCCTCATCCCCGTCACCGTCTCCATCTCCACCATCACTCTTGGTCCATGTGCCAGTGCTGCTTGGTTGTCAGTCACAGCATGACAGCAATCAACACCTTCGAATCCCGCTGGATTTCTACGCATGCTCACGACTCGCTCCTCTCTCTGTCTCACACGCCCGCCGCGGCGGTGACCGAATTGGCACCGCACGTTTCCACCTCTCCATGCAGAGTAGCACTCAGTGCATTACACAACATCGTACCTTGTCGTGGAGCATGAGCAGGCAGAAGGCGTCCATCGCAGCGTACTTGATTTGTTCCTCGGACAGCGGCCTCTTTTCCCAGTCACTCTTCTGTTGCGTCTTGTTGAGAGGCGCGCCCAGCACCTCAGCCATCAACGCACTCAGCCCTCGGTGTCGTCGGCGGGCCTTGGCCGCACAGAGCTGCTCCTCATCATCACCCTCCACCTCGTCACGGGCAACGTCCTTGAAGGCCACATCATCGTGGGCAAAATCCACCACGTTCTTGACCACGTCGAAGCACTTGACGTCTTCAAATGACCACTGAAGGCGTCTGAGGTCACCGTCCAGTGCGTAGCCGAGCTTGACGATCGCCTCGGAGCAGAACAGGTAAGCAAACAGCTCCTCGAGATCGCTGATCGCGAGCTCCAGTAGATCAAAAAGGAAGATGTGAGTGTCGCACGCGATCTGAAGCACCGAGCACCGCGACTGTGCGTAGCCTCTGGCGTCGGGTCGCCACTCGGCGTCGATACCGATGCGCGTTACACGTGACTGCATCAGCACGTCGTACGCGAGAGCGACCGCGTCGTCCTGATCCACGATCACGACCTGGGTCGCCGGAAGAGGGCACTTGAGGCAGACACTATCGTCTACAGTATTGGTGGGCACGTTGAAGTCGCGAGGCGGCCGCATCATCACGAACGGCATGAACTCGCTCTCGTGCTCCATCTTGAACTCGACGATGGCTCGGCGAGTGAGTGGCATGGTCGTCGAGTCGCCTTCGTCACTGAGGCTCTCAACGTCCACTACTTCTCGCAAGAAGATGCGCTTGATCTCGGTGGCATGGTCACAGTCTGGCTTGAAGAACTGGAGCACCGTGACGATGCCTTGCACGATGTACAACTCGGCAAGCTTGGGGATGAGGAACGTTGCCGTCTCGAGTGTGTACAAAGCATCCTTGCTGATGATGAAGCCGATGGTCTTGTCCACGTTGTCGCTCTCGAGGGCATCAAGGCAGTAGTCTAGGATCTGCCGCTCGTCGTGGCGATGCAACTCGATCACGTCGTCGAGCTCCTTGACGATGTGAACCGAAAGAACATCGAGTTGCGAGAAGCAGTACTCGATGTGGTGCTGCTCTACAGATTGGTCCATCAGGATTGAGAGCATCTGCTTGGCAAGTTTACCCTGGCCACGGTACGTGAGGTCGAGCTTGCGCAGTGCTGTGACGGCTCGCAGGTTGAACAGGTACGGGTCTGGCGTGGTGAAGAGCGCATCGCGAATGGTCTGTTGCTTGGCGAGCTTGGATTCCTTGTCTCGAATGGTCGTGATCACCTCTACGACATGCTGCGTGAACATCAGCGGCGCACACTCGAGCGCGTGCAGCTGGCACCAGTACTTGAGCGAGTGCTCGTCAACAACACTGTGGTTGTCCACGTCTTGAGTGGGTTGAACTGCTGCCTTGTACTCTGCGTGGTGTGTGGTTTGCATCCATTGTTCGAGTGCATCACGCTCGCGAATCGCACTCTCGAAGAGTGCGCGACGCATTTGCAGTGTGCGGATCGCCACGGCACGAGACGATTCGTCAAAGGTGCTCCCACGCCGCGTGTACTTGAAGTACATCTCACGCAGTAGCGAGTCGTACATGGGGATGTCGAGCATCATGCCGCGCGCTTGGAACGAATGCATCAGCTGCCTGGCGTCTCGATAGTGGGCATGCTGTAAGCAGCAGAGGAATGCAGCCATCTCCGTCTTCGCTGATCGCCGCAAGCCGTAGTGAGCTAGTGCCTCAATCACATCGATCACTCCGTCCGTGTTGTTCTTGTACGCACACGAGGTGGCAAGCTCTTCCATTATGCTCTGCTTCTTCTCAGGGTTCGCCACGGGTAGCTGGTTCATGATCAGGTCGATGCCTTCCTTGTGGCGGTAGCCGTGCATCCGCGCGAGTTCCACACACATTCGGTTGGTGAAGACGATCTCGTCTACAATCGCGAGTTGAACAACCGCTCGGATGTGGGTGCAGTTGGTCAGCAGATAGCACCCGCGCACGTACTTCCGGTACAATGCCTGTTCTCGCACAAGCTCTTCGCGGTCGCCGACTTCCTGGAACGCCGACCACGCGAGTTCTTCATCACCTGACGCCAAGTAGGCGTCAACGACAGACACGTATGTCTTGCTGGTGGGAAGTAAATGCGCCTGGACTGGCAGCGATGTCTCTGGCATCGAGCCCTCCCAGCCAGCAGTCGCCAGTCTGCGCATCGCACCGACGATCATTCCAACCTCTTCTTTCCATTTCCGTTTTCGGCACTGATGAATGAGTGTCTCGAAATCGTTTCTACACGGACGTACAGTGAGTATTGGCGATACCATGCCAAGGCAGGTAGAGAAGCAGCGACAACGACGTACGTGGTGACCATCGCGCCACTGCGGATACGCTCCACCAGCCGATTGATGTCGTGTTGGACGACAGCAAGACGCACCGAGTCTGATGTCTGGTTGCCCAGGCAGCCCAGTGTTTTCGGACCTGTCAGCATACATCAAGTAGTAGCATTAGCTCCGTATGCACCCAGTATGATACTGTGTACCATTTCTCACCTTCCGCCTTGGTACCTGGAGTGTCACTCGCCGCCTCGAGGCGATCGATCTCTTGCTGAGTAATGATGCCCTCATTCAACCACTCTTCCACTAGAACATCCTTGTCAGCGCGACGGCTGAGCACCTTGGCGAGCGCATGCACGAGACGATCGCTGTTACGGAGCGTCACGTCGTGGGTGGTTAGATCCTTGAGCACCGCACGCGCTGCGATCATCGCATTCCGCACAGCGCACGCATTCAACGCATCAAGGTAGAGCGCCTCGTCAAAGGCCTCCTGCTCACGGGCGTGTGCTAGGAACCGCAGGCATTCGATCGCCTCCACTTTGGTATTGTACCCAATACTGCGGATCAGCGTCGTGATGGTCACGATGTTGGGCTTGGAGCGAGACCCTCGCATGTCTTCATAGATCTGCATACAAACAGACGCTGTCAGTACTCTCACATTGTATCAGGATCGACTATTGTATTGCAAATACCTGGATGGCCCCGGGGACGTCGCCATTGCGTGCGGTCACATCGATTAGCGCCGTGTATGTAAACACATCGGGCTCACATCCATACGCCAGTATCGCATCAAACGCCCGCTTGGCCTCAGGCAAGCTACCTGCGCGTTGGCTCGAAGTCACGATCGTGTTGAGGGCGTAGTTCGGCTGGAGGTTGTCGACCATGTGGATGCCACGCGTCACGTCCCCCTCGCGGGAGAGCTGCACCATCCACTCGACGAACGCAAACGCCTTCTCCACGAGCGCATCGTTCTTCTGTCCGTTCTTGCGGACGCCAGCCTTCATCCATCTAGAGCAAGGGCACAGAATGGGTATGTTGGTCGTTGGGTTAGAATACGTGGCTCTTACTTGAAAATGGGGCGCAGGAACGCGCGCGTGTCGGGGTTGACGCCCGTCTGCAGCTCGCGCACGAGGTCACGCGTGAGCTCATCGTCTTCCCATGCCCAGTCGCGTGGCGCCGTGGGGCCGTTCCAGTCCGTCATTGCGCTTCGCTCCTGGTGGTGGGCACCAAATGGCATCTTTCGTGCAAGTCAAAGTCCAAAGTAATGAGATAAGGTAGTTGCAGGTTTGAGTGATGGCCACAAAAGTACTGAGATAGTAGTAACATCTTCAAAGCTGTGAGTGATGGTCGAATGCAATTTTGCCACGGTGCACAGACAGGCACGCACTGATTATCCGTAGATTTTACATGCTACTCGCTACAGTATTAGTGGTGGAGGGGATACGACTGCCACTATGCTCGGACCTTGACTTCGATGAGCTCTCCGCCTTCGAGATCGTAGTACTGTTCAGAGAGCAGCAGGATAAGTCGCGTCTTCACCAACAGGGCCTCAGTGGGCTGCCTCCCTACCTCGAACGTGTGATTTGGCAGCATGCCTTCGCCGTCGAGACGAAAGGTTATCCGGTTCGAGTCCACCCCAAGATGCTGAGCTGCCTGTGTGAGTAGAGTCTCCACTTTCTGGCTCTGTGATCCAGGTGCTAGTTAGTAGAATGGCCAAGTACGCCACGAATCTTGACCCACGTACCGGAACGATGCTGTGCTTTCTCGACGTCTTGGCGTCGTACCGCAGGTTCAGTTGAATCGTCGATGGATCAACGTAGTTGTTCACAGTCACGTGGATTTCATCGCCGTCATAGAGCTGGTGGTCTTCAATGGTCTCATGCATTCGGATGCGGTCGCCGTTCACCGTCATCTCAACGTCATCAGGGTCAGAAATCTGATGCTTCTTGCAGAAGCCAGAGTGGAGCTTTTCCATCGTAGAAGTCTGCAGCGCCATCCCAGTCAGCAGTAGCTCAAGGGCCATAGCGACGCAGCTTGTGTACGTACGATATCGATGCGGAACGTCTCCGGTTTTTTGCCGTCCACAACCAGCTTTAGCCTCATTCGGGTCTTCTTCTTGTCATTATCAGCCTTGGCAAAGTCGACCTTGGTGTCGATGAGATCACCAGACTCGAGGTCACACGATTGTGGTGTATCCTGTTCACGCAGCTTCTCGCCGTCCAGCGACATTTGAACCGCGCTTCGCGGGAGTCCGTGCAGCTCACAGAAACGCTCATACAACACGCTGAAAGGTTCCCTCTAAATAAGTGATCAAACAGATGAGCAAAGACCACTCACATCACATGGAAACACAGCCAAGGACTCACCGAGAACATGATGATTTCGTCGACTTTTGAGCCGTTCGACCGCACTTGGAGCGTCATGCGCTCTCCCTTGTCAGCAGGGACAACTGGTGCTGGTGGTGGTGCCTTTGGCCGGACCACCTGCACGAGGTGGGCGTCATCATCGTCATCCGAGTCGAGCGAGATGATGCCTCTTCTGGCGTCCGTGGCGTTGATCTGCTGCTTTGTCGATGCAGTCAGACTAGAAGTATATGAGATAGCCAGGGAATCACGATTAGTCGCTCGTTGGAGGACTCGAGTCGGAGGGGAAAAAGCAACCGGCGTACTTGATGATTGCGCGGGTTTGATTGAGCAGCGTGTCCTGCGCTAGTCGCCGGTGGATGTCGGCCTCGATCTCCACCTCTCTCTGCCTCGCTCTCTCCTTCTCAATGCTTGTCATCAGATTATCATCGTCGTCGTCATCGTCGTCACCGTCGTCGAGCAGGACTGAGAGGGATTATAATAATTAGAGTCAGTCCATTTCAATCACAAGGAGAATAGATACGATTCTGCGCTGCTCACCAACGCCAGACTTGTCAGTGGGGATGGTGGATGCTCTCGTAGTCGCCGGGGATGCCAAAGAGTCGATACTTCCGCTCGCGTTACGCGATCGCTTGCGCGGTGGAGACGTGAAAGAAACGCGCTTCTCGAATTCAACGTCTTCGTCCTCGGATTCACTCGATGACAGGGTCACTGTGAGCAGCACAAAGCAGATGAGCACCGACAAATGAGGAATGGGGCATATACGCACGCGTACCAAAGATTTGGCGCTTCTGGTTGCGTTGGAGCGCGCTGTAGAGCTTGACCTCCTCCTCGTCATCTGAGCTCATTTCCGTGTCGAGAGGCTGGTCAAAAAGTCGAGTGTGGTTGCCAAGGTGTTCAGAGTGTTGTTCGACCTCTTTAGAAACCCATAACGGTTCGTAACACTCGAGTCGAGGAGCCGAGAAAGCGCCAACTTGAATGTTACTACTGTAGTCGGGAGCGGCGTTGGTGCAGCTCGTCTACGAGGGGCGCAGTAACCGCTTGCAAGCATTTGACAATCGCTTTCACCATGTTGGTTAATGATGACTAGTTGCACGATCAGATCCATAGAACACAGCGCCGTCCCAAGGCATGTAATCGCATGGTGTCATTCTTTAATCTCAATGCAGTGTCATAAAAAAGAGGAAAGCTTAGGACAGGGGGACCCAATTGCGGTGGATATACATGGTGAGACCGAGCAGGATCATGAAGCACTGGAACCACAGGAACGGGGTCATCTTCATCTCTTCCTGGAGGTGCCGAGCTTCTGCCTCGGCGTTGGCACCCTCGATGGTCTGGCACTTGAGGCACAACGGGCGCACAGCGTCTACATATCGCTTCGTGGAGTCTTGGATCAGCGCATCACACTTTTTGCAAGTCTTTGGTGGCACCACGACGCCGTTCTTGTGGTCTTCCAGCTCCTTCGCGATGCGTGCCTTCTCTTCTTGCTCTCGCTGCTTGGCGGCGAGTTGCGGTCCACGCACAAAGTTCAGGTACATCATCAGCAGGAAGTTCATCTTGATCAACTGGAGTCGTCCGAGCGGCGGGCGGGTGGAAGCGGAACTGCGCGCGTTGGTCTAGTGATTGGCCACGGGGTCGAATGATGAGTGAGCATGTCTATTGGGAGAGATAGACGGACGTGAGATGGGGATACGCATCCGGATACTGATCCATCAACACCCTAAGCATCCGGATAAATCAAGAATGTATGTCATTCAGTAAGAGTGAATGTCTACGAGCAAGGTTCGACATGGAACATGCGCAATTCCGCTCCATTTCCACGAGGCCGCAATTCCAAGAAACACGGCTCGAGCTCCATGTACATACGCAGGTTCGCTGCATTCGCCAACTTGCACCAACCAGATGCGAGCTCTGAGTCTGCTCGTCCTTGTCGCTGCGGCATGTGTCGGGGCGGCCCATGCTGCGCAAGCCGATGATGATGAGTTCCTTGTGATCCCAGTTCTGCCGATGGTCCCGCGTAAGTATCTATTGCTTTTCTTCCTAGTCAAGTACCAATACCCAGATACTGAACAGAATCTTGTGCAGTCAAGGATGATGACAAGAAGCCAAGCGACACGCCCACGGAGGCACTCGAAGACTGCCGTCCAGGAAGTCGTGATTGGCCGCGCTGCGATTGCCGCCCTGGCCACCACAATTGGCCGCGTTGCCGTGATATGCGGTGCCACCAAGGACATCCCGATTGGCCACGCTGCCGGCACCATGACTAGGAGCTTTCATCTCGTTGAGAGACCGCGGCTGTAGCAAAACCTTCCTTTTCTAACTGATTTCAGCTACAAGAGCTCGACTTTTGCGTATAATACTTGCACTGGTGATCTAGAACCCTTTCCACTCGAGCTCTAGTGTGATGGTGCCGCTTCCGTTCTCAAGCATCCACGTCTCAACAAACCGTACACTGCGTTGCACCTGAGCGAGGGGAATGATGACGTTGCCGATCTCGTCATCGACCTTCAAATAGTCGTAGTCCATCACCGTCACCAGCAGGTCATCATGGCGATCGCTAGGAACAATCAGTCCAACGTGCTCGGGTGGATCCCATACCTGTCCACGTTGAGAAGGTATCAGTCACAGCAACAAGGAACCATAACATGGCAGACATACCGGCGTGAGAGTGTGGTGCTTGACCGAGCTCTGCTTCTTTCGACTCCCCACCTTGAAGATCACGTACGGATCGCTCGAGCCATTCAGATCCATGGACGTTAGTCGCTCGCACTTGACCAGCTTGATGAATACGACGCCCATGCTTACAATCTCTAATGGCAGCGGTGTTTCGCGTGACTTTTTGCGCTGGGACTTCGAGAGTCCGGAGAATGGATACCACACCAAGTCAAACTCGGCACGACCATTGCCTTCACGACCAAAATCGACAATCTCCTTGGATGGAACGTGGCGTTCTAGGTGGCCCAGATGGATCCACTTGGCGTCGATCGTGTGCGTCTTCTCAAAGGCTTCTTTGTAGCGCAGTGCCATGTTCAGGTCCTGGGTCTTGGTGTCCACAACAAGTAGGTAGAGCAATTGGCCCGTGAAATCGAAGTGCGTCTGCCCTCGGACGACTTCCGTGAATGTCTTCTCTTTGCCGACCGATAGTTGGAGGTGGAAACTGAACTTTCCTGTCCATCGCGACGCTCGGTTCGCCGGCTGCACGCTAAGAAGACGAAGGTTCTGGATCACCAACATCCCCAGTGGTTTGTTGGCTGCGAGAGACTCCATTTCGACCTTGCTCAAGTCCTCGACCAACGGAATCAAGAGCTTGTTCGGCCACACGCATGCGCTCTCGACGGCCGAGCTGATTGCGTTGTGGAACAAGGACGACAGCGCCGGCAGCTCCATGAGGTTGAGATGGAGAGTCTTGAGGTGGAAGTTGATGGTTGGCTTCTCTGTGAAGCTGATGGTGACAGCACCAAACGTTGGCCATCGTGGAAACAGCGGCTTCATCACTACTCGTAGGGTCCCTCGAAGCAAAAAATCGGACAGCTCGACGTTCATGTAAATTTGACTCGCTGAGTTCCCGAAGGAGAAAACCACGTCGGTGTTCTGGGTAGCGATGAGTAGGTCGACGTCAATCACGACCTGCTCTTCAAGGTGCTGCGGACTCTTGACGCCATTAATCACGGGCGCAGCGGTGCCGAGGTCCAGCCCGCGGAAGCCCATGTCTGTCATCATGAGCGACGGCTTCAATCCCTGCAGTACAGGCGTCAGAGCTTCTTTGACACTGCGGGCGAGAGCGACCTTGACGTAGGGCCACAGTGTGGCGATGGCGTTGTTGAGCCACTCGCACTTCTCCACGTCAGGAAATTTGACCCAGCGAGGGAGATCGTCGTGCAGAAGCTCGTGCATGGTTTCGCGATCCAAACTCCTGAGCAGTTGCAGCTTGGACGCGTCGGACACGAGTGGCGCTGTCCCCAGTGTATCAATGGCTTTCAGTCGTCCAAAAAAGACGACCACAAGCAGAGCGACAGCCCAGTACGTGTGCCCACACACGCTCAAGTAGATTGAGATCAACCCTGCGAGCAGCCCGAGTCCTTCGCTGACATACGGTATGTACATCAGGCTCCACAAGCCACGACCAACACGTAGACCTGTGGCTGGTGAAGTACTTGGTCGGCGTTCTGTTTCAGACTTGCGGCGGTGGTGGACACCATTTACCACATGGCTCTTTCTCCGTGGTCGATGTACTGGAGGCACTGGGATTGGACCAACATTGCGGCGACGGGGCGACCCGGGAAGGTGTGAAGGCCGGCGCTGCGTTCGGGTCATCGATTGTTTCGTGGTGGATTCAGCCGCTCCACCTTCAAGGATTGCCACTGATGCTCGCTGCCGTCGCTGACTGAGGACGACGGCGAATGACATCAGTACCACGACCATCGTCGCGGTCGCCCCTGTTGCCTTTGTCTGCGGAAGCGCGGCGGCTGCGGCACTCATGCTATATACAGTATTGTGCTTGGAAAACTGCTGCCGATCTTTCGTCGACCAACCGTCACAAGTTTTGCAAGTTGAAGTGAAAATCACGCATGAAACAAACGTTGGTTTGAAACAGTAAACAACGTTGGTTTGCTTGAATCCAACGGCTTGTGAAGAGGCATTGGTGACTTCAAGAACAATGTGGGATCCGAATGAGATGCTTGGGCAGTGGGAAAGGGAGGACGACGTGCTCTCGTGGCGCAGCCTGGACACGATTCGAGGCGCAGAGGCAGACGTGCACGAGATCGACCCACTCGACGACGCTTTGGACCGGTCCAGCGATGGTACGTGATTTTATCACAGCATCTGACCCATTCGGTGGCACTCACTCGAAGCTTCTCCATCAGACGACGAGTTGGCAGAGATCATCGAGCATCGACAGCCTGCACACACCGTGTCCATCAGAATATCCCCAGATACAAGGCACAACGCACGCAAAGGTCTTGATCCGCGCTGCTTGTTGGCGAAAACAACAACACAACAACAAGGCACCAGTGCCGAAGCCGCTCGTGGGAAGCCTATAGTGAGGACGCGTATGGAAGAGAGCGTACAGAACGAGCTTCCATCAACGTCAGAGATGATTGGGATACCTGAGGACAGGACACCCGCGCTGCGCGTACCCCCTCCGTCTAAGAAGGTGGACGACGTCTATCAACACCCCATCCCACTTCGAGACGATGATTGGTCACGGATGCACGCGATAGAACCAGCGTTTGAGGTGAGAGGAGGGTGTGATGTGAGCTCAAACCAGGCTCGTCACTTTGTTGCTGATGAGAGGCGATCATCCATGACGCTTGGGGATCTACTCGAGGCCAAGAGCAGACCGCCCCTACCCGATATTCCTGCCCCCGTAATGCCATCAGTAGGTGACAACGCTGCGCGTATTCAGGAGATGCGCGAGCTGCGACGGCAGTGTGAAGAGCTCGCAGAGAAGGAACGTAACCTGCAGCTCGTGCTTGCGAGGCAACTGCACCAGATTGAATCCCTGAGTGAGCAGCTAGCGCAAAAAGACGCACGTGTCCAGGTCCAGCAACTCGATATCAGCGGGTTGAAAGAGAAAGCGAACACGTTGGACCGCCAGGTCACGACGTTGCAGCAGTCGCTGAGGCAGAAGGAGCAAGCGCTGGATCAGAGCACCCAGACGCTGCTGCAGAAATCATCCGAGGTCGCGACGATGGAGAACAAAGTGCGGTCGCTGCAGGCCGCCAACGAGTCGTTCCAGGAGCACGCACAGAAGGCAACAGAAGAGAAGGACAAGGTGCACAAGGACTACTTGCAAGTGGTGTACGAGCTCGGCAAGCTGCAGAAGCAGATGAATGCGTCGGCGAAAGAAACCGTGAGCATTGCCGAGAAGGACTTGCTGCTTCGTGAGATCGATCAGCTCAAATTTGAGAAGGAGCAGCTCATCAGCAAAGTCAAAGAAGTCGAAGCGAGGAAGACCCTATCCCTGCAGAGCAACTCGGTCGCCGACGCACAACGGATGAAGGAGCTGCAGACGCGAGTTCGAGAACTGGAAGATGAACTCACGAGGACGCGAAGTAGTCGGTTGTCTGTCCCATCAAGTACAGTATCAGCAGGTTCGCTTCTACTGCGACCTACCCAGCAGGAGAACGCACACTCGTTGTTCTACCCGCCACCAGCTCCGGCTGATGTCATGCGAGCAAGCACAAGCACGATGAACCTGTCCTCATTCTCAGCTGCAAATCAGGGCATGGCACCGTCATTGGTCCACGGCATACAATCGCAAGCTGCAGAGAGGCCGATGAGCTTGAAGGGTACGTATCGTCGTGCCTCGGTAGCTGTGATGATCGCTGAGTCTCGAGTATGTAATTTCACTCGTAGATACGATGGCGGACAGGCAGTTCCCAGCCCCAACGAAACAGTCAGCTCCACCAGCTGCAGCACCTGGTACTATGTCGCTCGCATCGCTCGGGTTCACCGTTGCGAATCGTCGAGCCAGCGGCAGCGTTAGCATCGATCACGGGGCGTTCGAACCTGCATCGTACGTGGCCTCGAGCAGCAACAGTGGATCTTCCAATCCATCGCTCTCGGCGCCGTTCGCGACAGAGAAGCAATCCTTGCTGCAAGACTCACTGCAGCGACGAGAACTGGAGCAGAAGCTTCTCAAGCTTCATGTCGACAAGGAGCAGGTGTGTACTATACCGTGCTCTCTCTCTCTGCATGTTCAGCGCATCCCCTCAGGGCAATGTACCGTATCTGTTGGTAGACTGAGGCCAAGCTGATCAAGGTCGAGCAGTCGGGACTCAAGACCATGAGTGCACGCAATGAGAAGAGCTTCCTCGAGTCGCATCTCCGCGATGTCACGCTGGGGATCAGTCGCTTGAAGCTCACACTACGATGATGACATCAGAGTTGTGACAGTACCCCCATCCGCGAGTGTACCCATCGACTGTGCCGCGTCACACACTGGGATCAGCCAAACCGTCAACTGGTACAGTGTACCACACAAAGGGTACATGTGCCAGTGAGAAGCTCTCGAGCGCAGCTGGTGACGCGACTGGCCGCGTGAGAACCAGGGCCACGTCGCCGGTGTCTTCGCGTTGTTCACGTCGACCGTCACAT